>PQWD01002914.1:29851-136930 GCA_019425675.1 Leucinodes orbonalis
CCGAAGTGGGATAAGGTACTTTTTTCTTTTCATTTTATTCCCAAGATGTTGTAGTTTCGTTTACAGTGACAGAGGTCTGTAGCATTCAAGATGAACAACTATGTAAGTACACAAAGATTGACGTGGGATATGCCAAAAATAATAATTTTTGTTTTACCTGAACGAGTCTTTGTGTAAAGGATTCTGCTTGGATTCCTCAAATCTTCTATTTCTTAAAATATCACAATTACGCTAAAAGAAGTCCCTAAAATGTGGTGTAAAATTAATAACGCCAGGCGTTATATGTATGCATTACGCCAGTGCGCAACACCATAGAAAATTAATGGAAATATGTAAGTTGTTTTATCAGGTCAACAACAACAACATTTCAAATAAAAACATGTTGGCACTGCCAGAAAATCAGCGCTGCTGTATGTCAAATAATAATCAAATCGTTTATTCATGTATCCCTACTTTCAAATGCATATGCTGAGGCAATATCGATTTGATAAAGATTGCACTCTATTGTTCGTTGTTTTATGTTAAATTTTTTTTTATTGTATTTTCACAAATGATTATTTGTGTAATATTTTTTGTGTTCTTGTGCAGTACCATTATTCAATAAATGTTTTTCTTTCTTTCTTTTATAAATATAAAATGCATTGACTTAACGAAAATAAATTTAAAAATATTTTTGTTTTCTAGCTTTCCAATAAACTCATAACTGACAAACCTCTTGAAGTTTTTGGTCCTTGGCAAGTTCAAGACTATGAGCCTCCAATAGCAGAAAACGGAATAGTGCCTCGAAATGCATATGGCAACGTTGAATTGTTCAAAGATTGTATGCTGCCTAAAGGGACTGTTCATCTAAAACGTAAGTTTTGCGCATAAAGCATAGCATTATTAACATTGACATATTTACCACCGCGATTCCAAAAATCATCCTGTGAAATAGGAATGTTTTGTGTTTCGAGATGAGGGCACTGTGGCTAGACTAGGTAATAAAATTGTCGAGTGATTGACACAGGGTAAAGTTATCAGAAAGTAATGATCGCCTGCTGTTATTATTTTTATTTTATTCCTTCAATACTGCATCTGTAATGGTCAGGAAAGTCTTCGAACGGCTACGTTAACATTGTGAATCATACCGGACTGTAATAAGACAGGCACTCACACGTAAACCCAGGAAAAAGGTCAATCAACAACTTACAAATCACTTTTATTATTTAGCACGTATATATATTTTTTGGTTTATCATGTGTTTACTTTTATAAAACAGATGCCTAAATGTTGGTGAACCTTAATTATAAAATGAAATCACTTAGAAGGTTTAATGGGAATACCAGTATGGATAATCTACTAAAACAGTGTATGATATTGTGGAGCCTAATAATAGATTGCAGCATATAAATGTATAATGTAAATTCAAAAGGATTCATGGATTTCAGTGCCTGGTCTGAACAAGGTGGCTAAGAAGTTGAATATAGATTGTGCACCAGCAATGACTGGATTCGACTTCAATGGCGGCTGGTCGCATCCAGTGTACGACGGCTTCGTTGTATGCAAGGAGTTCGAGGATATCATCACTGAAGCTTGGGTTGAGGTACGAATACTACTCTGTCGTTTACTATATAAAAGGCCTTTAACGAAAAAAAATATCACAATTTTTCGAAATAAACATTTAAGAATTTGATTATTACTATTATTATTCGTGATTTTAAAAGTAAACCATCACTATTAGTGTTTTTAAATGCAAAGCATCACTATTAGTGTATCAGTCATGCACAATTTAAGTGACTTATCTGCCCATCACTGTACCTTATCATAACTCTTTCAGTTACATAAATATATTTTGACGACCCATTTGATGTTGCGGTTGAGAGGTCGACTGCAACACCAAGGGTTCCGGGTTCGATCCCCGGGCAGTACAAACATTTGTGTTATAGATATATACAGACCATTACAACAAACATATTCATGCGAACATGTCTGTTTGTAATGGTCTGGGTGTTTCCTATGTATAATATTATGTATATATTACAAAAGAAATGTATATATGTATGTTTATCTGTTGTTTATTACTCATAATACAGTATGATGTAAAGGGCTATTTTGATTAAAATGAAATACTGGTGATAAATAAAGTTCATCATATTTAAGAAAACACCTTCGCAAATGATGCATTATTTTAGAAAAAAAATTAGCAAAAAATATGTTATAGGGAGCTAACCTTAAAAGATAGACATATGCTGTCGCTGACTTTTTTGTAGACCTTTAAAAGGGGAATAATACTCTTATACATGACTTTTGCAAAACTTTAACCGTTTACGCAGCGTACGCAGCGGAAGCTCAAAGTATGAAAATTTCCCCATTTTGAAACATTCTTCATTGTTGCTCCTTTATACCTCGAGCGTGATGATATATAGCCTATAGCCTTCCTCGATAAATGAGCTATCTAACACTGGAAGAAATTTTCAAATCGAATCAGTAGTTCCTGAGCTTAGCGCGTTCAAACAAACAAACAAACATACAAACAAACAAACTCTTCAGCTTTATGTATTTGTATAGATTTATTTATTCAATGTTATCTGTGTTGTAAACACGTTGATTTTTATCTATATATAAATAAATTTATTCCAATTTTATGTCTGTAATAATATTGAAATAACCGTTTTTTACTACATGAAATATGAATATACATACAAAACATATATTTTTAAATATTCCTTTCTACCAGCAGTCTATCTACATAAAATTATTATTTACTATTTCTAGGACCAAGAAGCTCAAGAGCGGAAGGAACAAGAAAAAACTGAAGCGAGGGTGTACGGAAATTGGCGACGCTTAATCAAAGGCCTGTTGATTCGTGAGCGACTGAAACACAAATACGGATTTGAAGAACCAAGCACTTCGAAAGACAAAAAATCAAGTAAGGGACCGCGATTGGTTGTAACTAAGAAGAGGTAACTAAGGACTATTAATTTTTCTCAAGTGGGTACTTAGATAAACATCAACAAGACTTCCCATGATTGCCATATGTGTAAGATAGGTTGTTTAATAAATAAACATCACAATATATTTTTATATGTACCGAATTTGCAATAAAATTGTACAAGTGTATGTAAGTGCGTGGTATCGTTTGCATGTAACTTTTTGTTTAATTGAATACTTTGTAAGGTGTCATTCATTTAGAAATGTACAATTTGGGTGTCACATAACCGCTGGCTGCAATTAATTTTAATAATGATTCAGCTGTGGACATCTTGTGGCTGAAATAATGTTTGAACACTTTCCACGGTATATTTAGTAATTTGATATCTGTGTACATGAATAAAGAAACAAAAGTGTTTTCTTGAATTGATTACTTTTCTTCATAGTATTATTTATTGAGAGCGTCGGTAGCTCAGTGGTGTGGACTGTCGCCTTCCTACCGGGAGGGCTGAGGTTCAAATCCCGACACGTACCGATGTATTTTCGAATTTTCGAAAAATATATGTACGTTAACCGACGTTCTTACGGTGAAGGAAAACATCGTGAGGAAACCTTCATGCACGCCTGCGAAGAGATTCGAAGGTTGTGTGTGAAGTCGTCCAATCCGCACTGGGCCCGCGTGGACGACTAAGGCCTAATCACCCTATACGGGTAGGCTCGTGCCCCTCGGTGGGGACGTTTAATGAGCTGATGATGATAGTATTATTACAACTCTTAGTAAACAATCAGGTATATAGCTTAACGGTGGCGTATAAATAATATGCCGTTGTCTTTATAATGTATACTTTTAAATTAAGTAATTTCTTATATACCGCCTATATTTTTATATTTTCACTATTAAGGTAATTGGATTGAAATAAAAAATTATGTTTTAACATGCATACTCTGTTGCATGCTGTTTTTTATACTAATAATTTCTTGAGTGTATCATTTATGTTGAAAACGTGAAAACGCTTGTGTAGGATCAAACTTATTTTAGGTATTATATGTCAATTATAGATGTAATTTAAAATATAATTTAATAAATATATTAATGTCCTCTGACATTCTCACAACGCCGTCTAGATCCAAGTTAAGCGACAAGCTTGTGTTACGGGTACTAAACAACTGTTAAACATACTTAATACATTGTTTTTATAAATACATACATATTATACATAAAAAACACCCAAACGAATACAAAAAGATTATGTCCAATTGTTTGTGCACACAAATGTTTGTACTGCCCGGGGGTATCGTCGTCCCAATATTTCACAAAATAGGCTGTCATACTAAATAATATACCTATAATTTTGAACAAATATCAAAGTATTACCTTTGCATTATTGTGTTGTAATATAGTTGTCTGTGGTTGTAATAATAAAGTATATTTTGTTAATTCAAAATAAGGTCATCTATGGTTTAATTGATCACTTTGAACTAGTACAAATTAATATTTTCAATTGATATGAAACTACAGTTTAGTAAGAATGAGGTTGCAATACAATTAGTTTTTGGCCGTACCTGAAATATACTTATTTAATCTGCTTAATTTTTGATTTAAAAACATTTTATAATTTAAATAACAGAATTTTATTATCATTAATGCTGTATCAATTTAAAAAATATTGTTTTTGCATGTTTCATTTAACTATGAGGAACACATACCTCATTTACTGATTTAGCAATAATAAACGGGTATTTTATAAATATGTGGTTGTTTAATATATTTTATTTGCCTTCTTTGGTTTGATTTTCGAAAACCCCAACAGCAGAGTTTGCACTCTCTTGTCCTTTACATTTAAATATACATAAAAAATCAAACAGAGTACCTATTATATAAAATAAAACTAAAAATTTGTAAATTATAAGTTATTTATTAAAAAATGATAAATTATACAATTTTGTCCATTATATTTTATTGTCATATGCGTAAAGCTGTCTTACAATTTACATTACATAAAATTTATTTATCGTGCATGTTACATAGCAAAAGCTCCAAAGCAAATTATCGTTAGGAACCACTCTAGCACAACTAATCGTGCCAAAGTTAAATATATGGCAAAATTATATACATAATTCTTTGGTGTGTTTATTTATAGAGACACTTCAGATCTTAAAAGTAAGATCTGGTCGGTCGAAACGATTGCTTCATATGCAATCTTGTCCGTTTACAGGATACTTTCTAACCTCCACATAACAATGTGAGGCTAATCACAATGCCTTGATTTATTACCGATTTTTTTTTATTTTTAAAGTTTTTATTAATATTGTTCTTATATACTTATCTACATTAAGTCTATGCATCTTACATACTACAATATTTTATGACGAATATATAAACCAAGGGCCCAAACACATCCATCACAATTTGTACATATATGAAAGGAATGTAACCTTTAATTTATAACTTCATTACATAAAATATTTGCACTTAAAAAAATTATTCATTATCTATTTATATTGATTAGTCTCATTGGATTATCAACCAATATTAAATCCAGTTTAATAAGTGTATGATCAACAGACAGGTAGCGGTTTGCAATAGATTATATCCTTTCAAGCTACCATTCATACTGTTAGCTCCTATAAAGTCCAGCTTCATAGAAAATTACTTAGGCCATTGTCAATGTACCGGCGCCCATTCCAAATCCTACTCCCTTTGGTCCGAAGTTACGCCCATAGCAGCCTCGGCAGTATATTTCACCGTTAGGTCCGTCATTTAAGTTGGTGGAATCCTGTAAAACAATACAAATCACGTTTCAAAATAAATCTATAACGACTGCATACGGCATCAGCCGTAACGTCCACTGCTAGGCAAAGATTGCTAGTTAGTTTTTTTGCTATCATTCGCAAAAATAAAATAATGTTCGTTATTATTTTTGTAAGCAAGTTGGTTTTAAATTACTTAGGTACTTTATGAATTTATATGTAAGTTTCATTTATTTTGTTTAAATTAATGTTACCTGACGTGGCTTACGTCACATCCGTTGAAATTACCGTCTCTACCAGGGTTGCCTTCCGTATATGTGGTCTTCCGTACGAGGCCACTTTCAACCTCGTACAATAATGTACGAGATTTTGTAATATGACCATGCTACATAATAAAAACTAGTGACATCTATCAGAATTTGAACTTTGAATTATAAAATGCATTAGTCGCATTTAGGCGATCATTGCAGACAATGACTGTAGTAAGTAACTATGTCAACCGGGAAAACCCGGATTTATAAAACATTTTGTTATACGTATTAGTCGTCTCTATCACAAAGTGATTGTTTTTTTAGTGTAAAGCTAACAAACGTTTATTTAATTTAGTATTTTTATTGCTAAAACGTTTTTTAGATGTACGAGGAATTCAGTACGAGATTTTTAACCGCTTATGTACGAGGAATTTAATTTCGGGGTTAGCAATCCTGGTCTTGCCCGGTCTTGTCTACGTCTAATGTCTATTGCATCTTATACATTTTAGGAGCAATACTATTTGTTTTGGCTCTTTGGTGCATATTGATTTAACAGAAACTAAGCATGGATAAAGTGAAACTTAGAACCTTAATTTTGCCTGATTAATTTAAAGTAATAATAAGTTTTCACTGTCTTGAAAATATTACCAAATTATGAAGTAACGACAAGTTAGTACATGCTAACAAGTACTTAATTGCTATTTTATAGGTAATGATAATCTTTTTTTTTAGACGCTCTTAATTATTCAGTATTTTTAAAACAGAAATTATTTTTAAGCTCAATCTATCCTTTTTACCTTCTCAAAAAGCACTTTTCCTAAAACTCAGGTGGCAACACCGACTGCCAGCTGTCAATAATTTGAACTGTCATTTACAATTATTTCTACATTAAAATTAAGATAGAATAGGTACAAATAAATACAATTTATTGCAGAATGTATCAATTATTACTAATTATTTATAACATGATATCTGTTAGCAAAAGTGTCGCCGAATATTCAACTGAAGATTGTGCCGCGTTAGGTTTGATAAAGCCAAATTTGCTATGTTCTTCATGCGATCAATTAAAAGACTTCAGTTTAGAGAATTAGTTGACCAATGCAAACAATGCTGCCACAACGACGAGAGCAACCCAAAAGAAAAGAAGTATGCGCGCGCTATTCTCGAATTGTACTTGCAAATTTCCTGCCTATCCCAAATACAAGCATTCGTGAAAAGTGATCGGCCAGCCAAGTTCCCCAATCTCCAAATCAAGTACGTTCGGGGATTAGACCCAATTATAAAACTGTTAGACAAAGACGGCATTGTAAAAGACACTGTAGCAATAGAAAAGTGGAATACCGATTCGGTTCAGAGTTTTTGAATACCCATCTTGTTAAAGAAGAGGAGGATGATCGTGATTATTTAAAAACTAAACAAATTTAAATATAATTGTTTCATACAAAAATTAAAAGGCATTTTTTTAAACCTTTTCCATGTACATCTCTAGAATATTACATGTAAAACAATTTGGCTTTACTAAAAATAAAAATACCACTGATGCTGGGTCGCACTTATCAAACACATATTTGACGCCTGGGAGAATAAGCAGGATGCCATTGGAATATTTTGTGATCTATCCAAAGCCTTTGATTGTGTAGATCATGCAACGTTGTTGATTAAGTTGAGACATTACGGTGTCGGACTGTGCATTAAAACTTTTAGAGTCATATTTGTCCGACAGAATCCAAAAAGTTAATGTTAATGGTAAGAGTTCTCCTGGTGCTGTTCTGCACATGGGGTCCTCAGGGCTCAATATTGGGTCCTCTTCTTTTTCTAATATATATAAATGATCTTCCCTACTATTGTAGTAATATTATGGACGTAGTACTATTTGCTGATGACACATCTTTGATTTTTAACATCAACAGACACATGGAATCATTTGATGATATGAATAGTTCCCTATCCAAAGTAATGCACTGGTTTACTGTAAATAATCTACTATTAAATACTAAGAAAACCAAATGTGTCAAGTTTAGCATGCCAAATGTAAGGCAAGTAAATTCTAATGTTATTCTTAATAATAAAATTAGAAACAGTAAATTCAACTAGATTTTTAGGTATTACTATTGATGCTAAACTGCAGTGGGGACCCCATATTGAAGCACTGGCCGGTAGACTTAGCTCGGCAGCTTATGCTGTTAGGAAAATAAGGCTCTTGACTGATGTCGAAACAGCGAGATTGGTATATTTTAGTTATTTTCATAGTATAATGTCATATGGTATATTATTGTGGGGCGCAGCTGCTGACATACATAACATTTTTGTACTACAGAAAAGAGCTGTCCGTGCCATTTACAATCTTAGACCACGGGATTCTTTGAAGGAGCTTTTTAAAGAAATAAATATATTGACAGTCGCATCGCAATATATTTTTGATAATATAATGTACGTACGTAAGAATATCCACACTTTTGAAAAAAACAGTGATCATCATAATTTTAACACTAGGAATAAAAACAAACTTGCTGTTCCGAATCTTCGTCTTCACAAAGTAGGGAAATCTTTTGTCGGAAATTGTATAAAGTATTTTAATAAAGTGCCACAAAATATTGTTGATTTGCCCTTGCATAAGTTTAAAGCTTTAATTAAAACTACCTTGTTGAAAAAAGGATATTACACAGTAGATGAATATTTAGCAGACAAATTTTGTGGTGCTAGTCTGCCTGCATTGTGTTCCAGGAGCAGACGCATATAATTGAATTGTATAAATTTGTTATTTGACCAAACTCTGTAAAACCAAGTATTGAAAAGAGTAACCCACGAGTTTCTTGCCGGGATCTTCTCGTTGGATGGCAGCATTCCGAACCGGTGGTAGAGTCATTAGATTTAATAAAAAAATTATATACTGTTTTGACGATTCAAAAGTATCTGTAAAGATTTATTTGAATAAAGCATTTTTCAATTTCAATTTCAATTCTATAAGGTCAGTTACGCAATAATCTATTTGAATAGTAGGATTCTTAAATATTTATAACATAAGTTATAAAGTCACAATAGCATTCTGCTAATCTTGATTTTTATCACCACCCTTGTGTTTGCACATTTTATTGCTTGCCTATAAATTGGTTACATAGCAAATTATCTATACTTACAGAGATCTATGGCAGTCCGCACATGAGAAGCACCTTCGTGCCATGTGCCATTCTTAGAGTGCATTTGTTCAGCAGCATACACTGGAAACCACAACGAGGACATCCCTGACCCTTTGCAGCTTTGGCACCAGTAACGGTAACTGCTCTGTGCTGTAAGATTATGCAAAATGAGTATTTGTCAGCTTGAACGTAAGACGCGCGTAGATAATAGATTCATGTATGTAGTTGTGAGTTTCCACCCATGTTACATACAGCCATATATGTAGCTTAGAAAAGATTTCATTAACTTTGCATTAAGTCGAAGCAGTGAATCACATCTTCGCAGCTTTTTATATCAACCAAAAAATCTGAGCCGCTTGACTCATCATAAGCATTCTTTAAAGGTTCACTTTCAAAATATGATTTTTATAAATTTGATTATTAAGTTGAAGTGTAGGCAACCAAGTAAAATTAGCAAAGTTTCCAAATGTAACAAATAGGTTAGGTACAAATAATACAACACAGCAACACCATTCTAGATTAGATAGAATGTTTTTTTTCATCAAACCAGACAGGTAGGAATGAAACACCTTGATGTACTGAATTAAAGTATAAGAGACATTCAAATAAATTTCTCAAATAATTTAACCCTTTGACCGCCAATGAGCCTTAAGCGCCAGACCCTATACATTTTTATGTGTCTGGATTCCCGGCGTTTAATGGGTTTAAAATTTTAAATAAATATCCCAAAATGTTAACTTACTATGTGACAGCGGGCTCGGCGTCAGTGAAACGAGGGTAGGGTGTGGCCATAGCCGAAGCCCTTAGGTCCGAAGAGCTTAGCGTAGCAGGCGCGGCAATGGATCTCCTTGTCAGGCCATCACATGCCAGCATTGAATCTAGCGGCCGGTGGCATCGGCGCAGTTGAAGCATTTCTTGTGCACATCTGATTTAAAAGACCACAGACGTTTAATAAACATAGGTATTCTTTGCCGTTGTGTCTTGTAATTATGCAATGTTGGAAGAAATGTCCTTGTTTACTTTTGAGATGTAAGTCACCCCACCTACCTGCGGTGCACAATTCCAATAAACAGACTCAAAAACTACCGGCGACCAGGATTATTACAGTACTGGTTATGGCCTAAATTTTTCCTCTAGACCCAATCCTTTTGAGAGAAGTCTAGTCGAGATATTCAACTGTCCCGGTATCAGCGTTAACCATTTACATCTTTCAAGCGTCAGTGGCTTATTAGTGTGGGCAGTTGCCTTCCGATCCTAGAGTCTCTGGGTGCAGGTTCAAATCCCGCCACGTACCAATGTCATTTCGATTTTTCGAAAGTATATGTACGTTTCTGACGCTCTTACGATAAAGGAAAACATCGTGAGGAAACCTGCGCACTCCTGTGAAGAGAGGCTTGTGCATGAAGTCGAGCAATCCGCACTGGGCCCGCGTAGACGACTAAGGCCTATTCGCTCGTTGTGGACGTTCAATTACTTATGATGATTATAATGATCTTTCAAAGACGACACAATAGTTTAAATTATTTTCAAAATATTACTTACAGTTCCCTTTGCCAGCTGTTGTTCCGCTGCAAAGACCATTCCTCCGCAGCGTGGACAACCCTGTCCTTTAGGCGCCTTGATTGACGTGGTGTCAGGGTTGTAGAAAGGTCGGTTTGCAGAAATTTCTTCCTCTCTAAAATTTTTTGAGACGTTAGAACGATGCATGGACTTGAGCCTATTCGTCGTCATATATTATGTGAAGATATACTTACGATAAGCCATCGGTTTGAAGGAAGCCAGAACCACAGGCGAATCCGTAGCCGTGGGGACCCCACTTCTTTCCGTAGCAGGTTTTGCAGTAGACTTCACCATCGGGCCCGTCGCAGGCTATAATGGAATCTAATGTCTTAGTGCAGTCACGCACTTGAAACACTTGCGATGCCATTCGCGGCCCTTAGCCAGAACTTGTTCAGCAGCAAAGACTACGCCTCCACATCTTGGGCAGCCTTTGCCTGGGGGCGCTTTTATCGCAGCAGTGTCGATCAGGGTTGTTTTAGGAGCTTGATCACTACAAAAAGTAAACATGTTTTTGTTTGCTACTTCTTGCACACAAACATCTAAGAAAACATGATGGATTGTGTCTCAGTTTATAAGTAATCTATATTTATCCGTCTATCAATGGTTAGGTACGTAGGTACTTAATCTCGTTACCTAACCTAACCTAATACGAGTCCCGAATAAATATAGATATGATCCACAGTTTGTTCTGAATGTTAATAATGATTCATTAATTTTCATCGCTTTACGAAGTAACTGGAATAAGAAATGATCCATTTAAGATTATATTTTATGGATCATTCACATATTCTCTGTAGGTATACTCCAAACACGCATAGCTATATACTCCAAACACGCATAGCTAGTCTCGCCGATATTAAATTAGTTCATCCGAGAGCGGAGACCGCGTTCTATTTTAACATTGGCATGTTGCCATGTGTTGTTTGTATTATAAGCTGTTTTTATGAAAGTGACTATGCGATGGAAATAACCTAAAGCTATCGTGTAACTTGAGAAGTTGTACACGTAATATTAGGTAAATCAACTATTACAAAATTTCTTATTGAAATGAGATTGTTATGTAATATGTTATTAAAATGATATTGTTAGTAATGGAATTTCTGTACATAGATTAAAATCGGGATAGGTCAATTTAGTAAAAAAAAAACGTCTTTGCTAAAGCATCTATAAGCAAATATTCTATGTGTTAGGTGAAGAGTTATTTGAAATCTTCAGTCTTATAGACTGTATCATATAGGGAATTATGACTCAACATTAGTGATATACCTTTGCCACTCCATGTCCTTTATATCACACATAAGACCGAGGGATGACATACCCCCATGTCCAATACCCCTAGGACCAAATCTTTGTGCGTAGCATCCTACAGCAAAAGCAAATAAGCATTATTATATACATCTGATGAGTACACAGCATTAAGTTGGATGTTTAAAAAGTATTTTAATTATGTTCTAAGCTGTGCCCTCGCCAGACGTGTAATTTCAATGAATTGCTTCTAGTTCTTACCCATTGGCGTAAGGGTCACTTTGTAGGACACCGGCTCCCTTGCCGTAACCGTAACCCTTGGGGCCAAACTTCTTGCCATAACAAACTAAAGAGAAAACACAAAGTTATTACCACAAAACAAACGAGGAGTGCAAAAATATGAACGTATTCAGAAATATCAAACTTGGAATCTGTCTTTGCTTGTTCCAAGTAAGTATTGTTACAATAGGAAATATGAAACGAACCTTTGCAGTAAATGTCATTGTCAGGGCCCTCGCAACAGTTCGTGGAGTCCAGACGTTTCTGACAGTCGCCGCACTTGAAACACTCCCTGTGCCACCCCTGGACATACAGTCAATATTGAGGGCGTGTACGCATGCATGGATACAGTATTTGTAGGAACTAGCCAACCTATGGGTGCAAGCAGTTATAAATGTGATAGTGATGTTATGGCACAAACATCCTTGATGAAACTCATTCGCTGGGGGAAGAACATTTAGATACCTCGACAGTAAATTTCTCTATCTGGTCCATCACAATGCATTGTTGAATCTAGGGTCCTGTTGCAATTTAAGCATTTGAAGCATCGCCTGTGATAACCCTAGGGCACAAGAATTATAACAATAAGAATTTACCCCATTTTTTTACTTAAATTTTTTATGTCATATTTTTACTTTTTTTTAAGTATCGCGAGTACATTGTTAGAACCCCAAATGGTAAGCAATTGTGTGGGTAGGTAAGTGACAGCATTTAGCATATTTTATCTCACCTTTCCGCGAGCCAACATTTGCTCCGCGGCGTAGACATAGCCACCGCAGCGCGGACAGCCTTGGCCCGGAGGGGCTTTGGCGATAGACCGCGGCTCCAGGCATGCTCCGTTGGTTCTTACACCCCTGCACATATAGTTAAGTCATTCTTTGTTCGCACAGTCAGTTGCTGGTCGAGCAACGTTGACAGAAGAAAAGTTAGAAGCCTCTCAGGCGTCGGAGCGCTCCGACAGCCGCTATACTAACAACGGCGAAGCATTTTGGTGCCGGCGGCGCACCTCCGCCGTAATGGGAGAAGGTAAGTGCTCCCGGCCGCCCGCTCCGCACCGGCCTCGCTATAATACTACAGGTATATACATAGAGGGCGCTTTCCTTATCCCATCACATATAATGTCTAACTGTTAAAGCTAAGAGAGAAGCGTTAGCTGTTATTAGTTGAAGATTAGTGGCGAGGAAAGTTACAAAGACAGTAGGTAGTTTTGGCGCATGCCCTCTAGGTGCGATTGGAGCGTTGCAATAAGCCGTGCTGAGGCTTTTACAGATTGTATTCTCACCGTTGCTCCGCTGCTTGGGTCGCCCCGATCGGGAGGGAGGGAAGGTCTGGGAAGGAGCGCGCTCGAGGCAGCGCGTGCCCTCAGGCGCCCGCGGGCTCGCGCCGCCTCGACCGCGCTCCGACTCGTTAACACAACTAACTCAGGATTGGTAGTCGACTCATTTATTGGATTTTGTATAAATTAAAATAATGTACCGATAAACAAAATAAATTAAGCCATAGCGAATAAATAACCCTAACTAAATTAAAGTAAAGAATGGCGTGCGTTCGCGAGGCACCGCTGGTTGGCCGAGATGTCTGTCGGCGATCCGCTAGCTCTGCTGGACGGCTGCTCACGCTCAATTCCTGTTGCGACATAAACGGAGACTGATCATGCACGTGTCAGGCGGCGCGTAATGTACAGCCGAGCGCGCGCTTTCTACTTTTGTATGAGTTTTTTTATGTACACGCGGTTAATGTTGTTACGCACGGGCCTAGAGGCCGGTCGGCAGTGCGACCTCAGATAAGGAAAGACCCTCAATGGCGCGGGCGGCGGGAGAGTGAAGAGGGCTGGTACTTACTCGTTCTTCAGATGCTCGCCGGAATCCATGGACAGGCAGCCAGCACCACCGCCAAACCCGTAGCCTTTAGGTCCGTACTTGCGCGCATGGCACACTTTACAGTACAGTTCACCGTCGTGCTCTGAGCAGTTGGTGGAGTCCAGCAACTTTTGGCACAGTCCTAAACGGGGGAAAAATTAATGTTAGTCAAGAAGAAGCTTTCCTTTCATACATTTATCTATTGGATAGTCGAAATATTATTTTAATAATTAAATTTTCAAATCAGTTTTAAATTTCTTACCACCGTGGGAAATTAATAATCATTAAGTAGCATCCATTACCTATTCATATTTAGATATTATTATAAGATAATTTTCAAAGTAAGTAGATAATTCATTATGGGATGATTGCAGATTTATTTTACTTATTTATTTTTAGGATTAAGTATTCTGCAATATATGTCTGCTGTTAATTTGATATTACATATTTTCACTATTTGGAATTAGGTACCTAGGATATATCTTATTTAGTGATTATAATAGAGAAATTAATAAAATTATCTGTTGAAAAAGCCAGGAGATCAATTGTTTTGTATGATTTCGAAGAAATTACTTTGATGTCTGTTTTTACTGCTTTTCAAAAGTTTTCTAACTTTTTTTTAATTACTTAAAAGAGACCATAATAAATGCTAGGTGATCTCCATGGATACCTCATTTCACGTTCGAAATATTTCTCGTCATCTTTTGGGATCTTTTGTATATCCTAGAAGGTAGTTGTCTCTTATCATTATGAGGGCTGTTTTTTTTGTTTGCTAATAATTTTTAAAAACTATAATTTGACATTTACCTAGTGTAACCTAGTGACCTCATTAAAGCCGTTGGAACTTCATGTTTGAAAATTGTTGTTAATTGATTGACTTGTATAATCTATTTAATGATGGATTTATTGCTATCTACTTGATAGATATGATTTACCAAAATGTAGTTAATACAATGATTTGGTGATGATACTGACCGCACTTGAAGCACATCTTGTGCCATTTCAGCCCTCCGGCTACTCTCTCCTCGGCGGCGTACACTGACTTGCCGCATTTCGGACACTTGGGGTTATCTGCTGGTTTGAAAGGCATTGTGCTCGCTTAATTTATCCTGCAACAAAACATTACCAGTTCAAATTCAACTGCCGAATGTTACATGACACAGATCGGCGAAGGCGACTTGAAAATTGGCACTGTGCATTACGAACATCATTCCCGACCATTCCCATTATCTCGCTCGACACAACAACCAATTTGTTTTTATTCCATGGGGGATCGTATCACTGTGTCCGAAATTCACATGTATAGAACACTAGTCTGTATGTTTAACCATTAAAATTGTTGTCAAAATCTGTTCTAGTTAACGCATGCTTCATTGGCCACAGTCCAAGTCGCCTGCACCACTTCAATGCATCCGAACTGACACTTTATTGCTCAATAAGCACGATATTCTAGCAATGCTGGCTTCCTCCGAATGCCGCGGTTTAGCGCAAACTATGCCGATGGGCGGACCGAGTGGCTCTGCGCTGGCGCGCCTAATTTGGGCCGTTCAGGTAAAGTTACGCCGCTGGAGCGCCGTGCTGCACCGCTAATAATAGGCCGCATTAGGAAGAAGCCGCATATTCACACCCGGTTGCGTCTTGTTACGTTATGACAGCGGTGTCTACATCACTTTCACCAGAACACGGACCTGTTCGTCGAGTCGCTACGAGAGTCGAGCTCCCGGACGCGTGTACAGTTCAGGGCGGAGATCCCTAGACTGTGATGCGCGGAGGTCGAATGGTGCGCGAGGGCAACACGCCAGCGTAGTCTATGCGCGGGTTGCACACGGCCCCAGTGGGGGGGAGCGCGCCGCCCTCGCTGCCACCCCCATCATCATCAACCTACACACTATTGACAACACAACCAGCACCCCTTTAACCACCTTTTGACCATAGGGTACTCCATTAAGCTAAATGTACTCTTGCCAAGTATCGAGTGATTGATAATCTAACAGTTGGTGCCAATTTAGCTGTCTGATAAAGACTTGTAGTAGGTACTCGTAGCTCTAATATTATAATATTAACGGTATTTTATAACACATAAACAAGAATCATTTATGTGTATCTATACCAACCCGTAATTTTAAAATAACTAATCTGATGTTTGAAATCTATTTTATATTATTTCAAATAACTAACAATTTAGAATACAACCTAAATATATTAATATCTACACTTGAAAAGCTCCCCGACAAACACCATCATCAGGCAGAAGTCGCACCCGCTTTCAACGAACGAACCGGTTCACCACTAGAGAATAGGTTAGGATATTTGATTAAAAATTAACGTTTAATAAATAAAAGGAGGAATGTTCACAAACCAAAAGGCGATTATTTAGGTAAACAATAAAGGTATTACAAATATATCATTCGAACATTATTCGTATTTGGCCGACGGAATAAAAAAAGGAATGCATTTGAATCATAACTTTGGCAAAGAAACCATCACCACGTATGTAGTTCGGCACTGAGCAAGGGTTATCCACCTATTTTATTTATCCAAATATGTATGAAGTCATTATAAGAAAGGAACACAAATATTGTTACTGCTACTATTAGATATTAATATCTGAGGTACCTAGATTTAGTTTTATTAATAATTTTACAAACACTCAAATGGATTGTCCCGTGATAAGTCTCATCATCTGGTATAAGGGGACAAATAAGTTGACAATTATACCTTATACGAATTTATTTTAGTGATCTGAAAACAAAAACAATATACGAGTACCTACGTACAAAACTATCACCTATGAACATTCTATATATTGAAATCTGTTTTCAAACTAAACACTATCTAACAAAACTTATTTTTTAAAATCTGACATTGGCAAATATGTAGACATTTTTCTAATTAATATTAATGGAAATCGTTGTGGGAACATCTATCACCAAGGCAGGACGAAGATGTTTATGAGCCGACGTAAATCTCGTATTTATGCCGAAGATTCTCTAATGAGAGTATACGAGTTCAATGATCGAACAACATTGCAATATCAGTAAACTTCACTGACCGTTACATGCATTTTTCATGCCAGGAATAACAACAAATATTTTTTATTACACTCACAATTAGTCCAGTGGCGTGGCTCATCAAGACATAACCGCATGCTCTGCCAAATTACGCACACCTGCTTATCTATTAATATTTTTCATAAAAAAACTACTCTTTGAATTTGATTCTGATAGCAACTTTGTTGTAACTTTGAAGTATTTTTATATAAACCGAATTCATTTCACACGATTTTAATAACTACTTACGTATATTTTTTAACAGAACTGCGTTTGGAATGGTATCAGAGGACAAATGGGACAAAGAGTACTTGCTACTGAGACTCCTCAAATTCCTTTATAAAATGAGTGAGTGAGAGTCAACAAAAAAGAACATAAATATTTGGTAAGTATATATTAAAACTATCAGCTGTTTCAAAGCTACCTATACAATCTATCGAAGGTTGAAAAACGACATCGTATCGCAATGACCTATCCATATATGGAACTTATATGAACATATGTTTCTGCTGTGTGCTTCGTGCCTTAAATGTATGATAGTACCTTTATATTTAACCATTATAAGTGTCTTTTAAATAAATATTACGACACGATAGTTTCGGTTAGGTATATCCTTACACAATTAAAATAAAAGAAGGAAAATATTATAAAAATATTAATAATCCATGACACAACAAAATGCAGAAAGTTGTTGAATAACAATGTATGTAGGTACAAAATTATAGGAAGAGACTTAGGAGTAACTGCCCAATTATAGTTGTCTTGCCTTGACAGACAAACTAGGCTCCTTTTCTCTTTCGAAACGCCCTATTCCGATATTTTTCCTATGGTTGTTGTACACTAATAAGAGTACGATATTAGAATATAACGCTAATTTGATCTTCTGTGTAAATAAAAAAGTTAAGTAATGGATGTTGTGGATAAGTATAAAAAAAAATAAGGAGAGATCTTTTAATGGGAAATAGCACTTCCAATATTTTTATTGGTTTTCACCATACAGGTGAAAGGAATAAGGTTCTAAATGTTGTGGGATTTACATTCCTACTGTCCAATTAGGGGTTATAAAACGTTTGTTTTGTACCATACCTCTTAATATATTATTTAAGTATTTGAAAAAAGACAACAACAATCTTATTCAAGATAATAACTCAAATAAATACACATTGAAGAAACAAACAGCGCACCGAAGGTACATTTGCAATTACCTACTAATAAAAATCATGAATCTGAAGTGGAAATCCAGAATAGTTATAATATTACATTTATATTTTGAAATAAATTATGTATAACCTATAAAAGAACTAACCCAACACCTATAGGTATTCGTTTATTATTTAGGCAGTACTTTAATTACTATCTTAAGTTCACAATGATTGTCACATGTAACTAGGTTTAAGACCTATCAGAGAACACAGCAACATTCATATACGAGTATTATATATTCTATGTAAACCATCCAAGAACTAGCTTTAGTTAAATATTTTATAATACTCTATCTGTCTCTCTACCTTGAACCTATTGCAGTCCACTGCTAGACATGATATGTCTCCTTCCTGTTGCATCAGATATCCCGGTCCTCCGCTTTTCTCATTCAGCGACCTTGCGCAAGTCTTCGGTCCATCGGACCGGAGGGCGTCCTACGCTACGTTCTATTTTTTAATACCTTCTGCTGTAATTCTTTTATCGGACACGCCATCTACTTTATGACTTTAGTAAACGATCATTGAAAACATCTTAAGCAATATCAGTGCTGGCATCTATACAAATCCATTCGTAAATTGCGCCCCTTCGTTGAGACGCATTTTTTCACAACAAACGTAAACATTTCAGACTAATGACACCTTGAAATTTTTATGCGACTTCATGAAGTCATGACATTTTCAGAGTTTACAACTCTAAGGTGATTTAAAATAAACGCAGCAATTTGAACGTAAGACTAATTAGTCTCATTTCATATAATTACTTGTAGGTATATTAAATTAACAGATCTACCTAATTAATCTAAAATAAATGCATATTTTGCCAATAGGAATACAGGAGTATCATCCAGCTTGACAAAAGGCATTGCATGCATATATCTACATGTTGTTTATTCATTAGAACTAATATATTATATATTTTTACTGGACTGCCGAAGGAGGGTTATGTTTTCCAAGTATGTATGTAAATTTCTATGTTCCCTGTTACAGCCTAAACGGATTGACGGATTTTAACATATGAAAATTAATTCAAAATGGTGGATTTTAAACGCAATTTTGCATGTTTGTAAAATAATATTTTTTTTCTTCGTTTACGAAATATTGAGCTTAAAGTGATTACATTTAGAAAATAAGCAACACAGTGCTCGGAGCTGTCTGAACTTATATCTATTAGTGAACACCTGAAATAAAAAAATACTCACTGAAAATGAATAAATAAATTTTCAAGACTTAATTACGTTAATATACTTAAATAGTAAGCTAGTGCATGTAGTGAAATAACATTGTTGTCATTTGTTTGTCTCTCGCCTGCGATACCATGAAAAGTATAATATTTCCACTCTATGGTAGAGCTTGCTTTTCCATTTTCAGTGGAATTTTTTTGAAGTCTGGTTTTAAAACTGTTGGTTTACATTTTAATTTCAAATCCTATTAGTATTAATTTATATTTTCCAATAAATTAACCAACGTCGGATTGAGTCCTGAATTAATTAAAATGATGTTGTTATTTACAAAACGTTGCTGAAAATTATGTTGGCATACCCTTTTATTTTCAGAACTTAATTTAACAAATCTTGTGATTCGCAATATTTTATGTAGAGTTTACCAGAAAGAGACGATATAAAAATCATGGCTTGGGTACCTATCCATAGTAGGTAATAGCTACATCACAGGTAAACCGTACTATCGATCATTTTTCGGGATCAGAGATGACAAGCGTCAGTTTCAACTTATAGGTGCTGACTGCGTAATTAAAGAAACCGAAGACATTAATTAGTAATCTTAAATAATAAACAAGTCGCCAACATAAACATGCACATTAAACATTGCAGCAAAATATATGATATAAGAGGCAATCATAAATGGAATGTTATGAATTCAGTATTGGATAACATTCAGGTGTATTTGCCTCATTCCGCAGGTGTGGTGGATCTATGGAGAGCGCGTGGGCAGCGTCTAAAATAACATGGAAACTCGCCGTGTGTTACTCAGCGCACTCTTGCCGACTCAGAGCATTACTCATCGCCGTGGGTAGCCATACACCCACGCCATATCAAAATTTCATACACTACTTTTAGACTACCACTGAAACTGTAAAACGGTACCTGAACTATTTTTCGGCAGTCAACCTCAACGCAAGAGTTTCGAACAACAAATCATCTGAAACGCTGTTTAGTGGAAGATGAGATTTTCACTTGTCATTTTGTAAGTTTATCCCTTCTACTTTAAAAACATGTAAATTGTTGAATTTTTCTAATGAACAATATTTTATTGTCAAATAATTTAAGTAAATCATATTTTTGCAAAAGGTTTCGTTGCTTATGCATGATTTTTTGTAATAAACTTTCTCGTGTCATAAGCTACGTAGGTAATAAGAATACTAAACATTTCATATATTATTTGTAATTATTTACCTATAAATTCTACAATAAAATGTAGGTTAATTGTGCGCATAAATAATTTGATTTATTAATGTGATATGACAGTTTAAGTACTAGCCTATTCCAACTATTTTTAAAAGCATACATTATGTTGCATTTATAAACAATATAAATATAATCAGCTGTCAGCTTCATAATCTAACACCTTTTTAATTAATGGAAACGTGTTCTATGTAAGTATTAAAGCATTTAATCATTGAACAATTTCATAGTCATTTCATATCAACTCCTACACAAATAACTTTAATATACACCTCAATCAATCAAGACAAACAAACAAAATAAAAAATCTATAATAATTATTTTCTTTAACTTGCTGTTCTTATTTTTGTGTGCATGTGTTTGTGTGTGTGCGTGTGCTTTTCTTATAAATTAGACAATGAACTAAAGATTTGACAAATAAGAAAAACTAAAGCCACGACAGGCTTAAAATGGTTTTCAATTTGGCAAATGAATCATGCACATTAATTTCATTACTATTATCATTGTATAATTTCCACAATCTCGGTTTAGGAGAATTGCATTAAAATAGTCTTACGGAGAGACCGACTAAAATGAGTAATGGGGCACGTGGACACCTTACAGGGACGCGAAGATTAAATTTCTGTATCAAGGGAGGACAATATATATATAAGCCCTAAAAATATATTTTTTAAAACTATCGCGTTCTTCATAACAAATCCCAACATTCTATTGGCTCTGTTAAAGATGTTCTCAATATGCAATTTAAACGAGAGCTTTTTATCCCCCCTTTTTTAGCACTTTATTTTAGCACCCCCTAATTTCGTATCTTACGTGGTTGAAATCTCAAACTTAAGTGTTTGTAATATATCAAGCATGTGTCAGTATCACAAACTTAAGTGTTTATAATATGTAAGTATGTGGTGCAGGAAAGTATGTAAATCATGCGTGCAATAAGTCAAGTCCCAGACCAAACGGTGCTATCAGTCAGATTTGGTCCACTTTGTAATATACTTTACCTAAAAGTTATGTGTTCGGGAATCACTACATAGTATAAAACAAAGTCGCTTTTTCTGTCCCTATATCTCTATGTGCGCTTAAATCTTTATAACTACGCAACGGATTTTAATGCGGTTTCTTTATGGAAGGATTTTATTTATAAAATAACATCCATTAAATAGTGAGAAATACTGTTATTTTTGAGGTTTCTTATGTGATGTCGTAAATAATATCATTTTTTCGGCTTATAGTGACATTGCAAACGCAGGCTGAACCCTACAAGAAGTAGGTATCAACATAATGTACTACGTATTGTACACATTAAAAAGGTCTACAGAAAACTCCTTCATGTATATCATGATAAACATACTTATATGTTTATCTCTTATGGATATCCCACCATAACGACAAATAATAGCTTTTCAAATAACTAACTGCTGGTAATATTGAGATGGGTCTTTAACCCAGTCATTACTGAAACTAGTTTATGTCGCGTAACGCCATTAGTTGTAACTATTGTATCCTTTATAAATATCAAATTTCAAAAAATAGGTTTTTCTGAAAAGTGTGGAAAATGGTGAACGTTTTAACGACGTTTAGTTTAGGTCTCCTATAAGATCCGGTTTATCAATCTTCATCATCATCCCCACCAAGGGGCTCGAGCCTACCCTTAAAGGGTATAGAGGCCATTGGCGCAGGCCAAAGCTGATTGTAAGCACCCAGGTGCGGATAGGCTGACGTCACGCATTATCTTTGAATCTCTTCGTAGACGTTCGCAGGTTTCCTCACGTTTTTTTTCATCATAAGAGCGTAAAATCTTTACCTTCCTTTACAAGGAACCATCCAGCCAAATTTTAGGATTGCTGCTGGTGTTAAGATGTTTAAGATTCTGAGATTTTGTGATTATCTAATCAGTCAATGGTAAAACACAAAGCACCAATTCTTCCTCAAAACGAATTACGCGTGTTTGAACTTTTAAGGATAGACACCGTGAACACTAATAAATAAATATCCAATACTTTATGTAATAAAGTATTGGATAAAATAATTTTAATAGGTACATAATATAAATATTATTACAGTCAATTGCATTAAATGTTGACAGTTAATACTAATTTGATATCAAGCCAGGAGCAATTAATATGAACTATGTCTGCGAATTTTGTAAAACGGGTGATGCTCATAGATTTACGTTTGCGTGTACCAAAATACTTGAGCATTGGAATAAAAATACTTATACTTCCCACAATACAATGAAGATTGTCCAAGATCAAGGAATGTTACTTGTATTAAAATAATATAATTATTTCATTTTTGACATAATAATATTTTTTCTATTTTAATATATTTTGTTGTAAGTTAGGGGATCTCCTGTGAAGTATAGTCAATTATCTCGTATCATCATAGAGCAGTCTTCTTTGTTAGTTTATCACAAACTAATGTATCTGCCGTTTGGTAACGACGAGTTAGAATTTCAGCAGACGTAACTTGGGACATAACGACAGAACATGGAAAGCAACATTCTCTCTTGCTATTTAATCTGTTGCAGTCTACTGTTTAGAAAAGGTCTCCAACAGTCTGTAGATATATCTTTTCAGACAGATTTATCAGGCCTTCGCTTTTCTCATCCAGGCTCTAGCAACCCGTGAAGTCCATCGGGATGGAGAATCGAAGAACTTTCTACGGAACGTTTCTGCACTGTCTCATTCAACCCAATATTTTATTGTTATCATCTCACCTTCCAAGTGCGACAATACTGCCAAATCCTTTAGGTTTTGAAGTATACCCTAAGTATGCAGCAGTGAACCGTTACAAGAAAAAAATAAGTAATGTATCAATGAATTAGTAAGAAGTTATTTAATATTTTTAGTTTTCATGGGCATGGTAAGTTATTAGCCGTACTAGCTTTGTACAGTTTTACATTAGAAGCTTACTTCCTTCAATCTCACCTTTACAACATTTTATAAGTTATTCCATCTTATTTTGCCATCAATTGTTTACGGTGATTAATAGCAAAATAACAATTTTGGACTGTTACTATAATATATTTTCCCTGATTAGACAGAAATGTTTTTGTGAAGAATATTGGCAAACGTAGCCCAGACATTAGGCCACCCACGAGATCGACAGACGACTTCAAAATATATAGATTAAAGCAACGGGGGACATTGGAAACATATAGTAGTGACGAAAAAATTGATTTGGTTTTAACGCTCAATATCAATAAAGACAAGATATTTACCCCAAAAGCTTTTTTATAGCTTGAAAAATTAAGGGAATAACATTTAAGAAGAACAACTCATCAGTAATTTTATTTGAAGCGCCCTTCGAATAATCAAAGATTTTGTCAGGCTTCTCTTCAGTTTTAAATCAAGATATTGGAAAAATATAGGTACTTTGGGAACAAATTCGCACTCTTGAACCTTTGCCACATCGGTGACAAGGCCGTCTAAGAAGTGTTATTTAAAGCTGTTTCCAAGGCTTGTTGTCAAATCCAGTGATTCGATTTATTAATCACCACGGTGATTTTATTATTAGGTAGTCAAGAAACAGTAATTTACACATAAATACGTGGCAGTGAAAGACATAAGGTAATAAGAAGTTATGTTAGGTTGTCAAATATATATATAAAACTACTTAGATTTCGCGCGCGATTTAATCTTCGTGAAATACATATACTTTGGGCTTATGCTAACTTTAACCCCTACTTCGTTTATATACCTAGGTGGGAAAACTACGATATCTCCTAAAATATTCAATTCATTTAAATCGAATGATATAAAAGGCAATTTTGCAACGTGTTTATTTGGTTTGGAACCAATTTGGTTAGCAGGCTATAGTGAGCTAACCTTCAAAGATAGACATCTGTCGTGGACTTTTATTTGCAACTTTTAAAGGGAAACATTTTATACTACATGAATTTTGCGAAACTTTAACCGTTTACACAGCGCATGCACTGGAAGCTCTCAGTAAGAAAAATAAATTATTTCGAAACATTGCAGTAAGGAATTGCTGCTCCACTCCATCACTTCAAGCGATAAGGCATAATTTTCCTTCATTTATTGTTAAATATGTATCTTTTTTTGGTGTGCAATAAAGAATCATATCTATTCTATACGTAGAATTGATATATAACGTACAGCCTTCCTCGATAAATAAGCTATATAACACTGAAACAATTATTCAAATCGGACCAGGAGTTCCTGAGATTAGCGCGTTCAAACAAACAAACTCTTCAGCTTTATAACATTAGTTTAGATGTACCTGTAACCTTTTTCATAATA
This sequence comes from Leucinodes orbonalis, assembly GCA_019425675.1. Lineage (NCBI taxonomy): Eukaryota > Metazoa > Arthropoda > Insecta > Lepidoptera > Crambidae > Leucinodes > Leucinodes orbonalis. The sequence goes on from PQWD01002914.1 coordinate 54,778, forward strand.
ATATCTAATTTATAGGGAAATCATTTTCAAAATAAATATACATTTATACTTGATTCCAACAAATGAATGTATGGCATAGGTTTTCTATGAATTTCCAAGCACTGCAAGTAAGTCTTCAAGAATTTTATCACAATAATGTAATAAAATTCTTGAAGACGAAGGTAATGTGTTTTACGCTTACGACCGTATCCAGCCATACTTTGCGAAAAGTTAAGTTAAATTAGGTATTTTCCCATCGTATAAAATGTGTGTAGGCAGTTTAATGCAATTTCATTCCTTAAATACCTCGACACGCGTGTTTGTTTCTCGGACACAAGATGTAACGTATTATTATCACATATCTTAGATCATATTAGTTAGTTATTCAACGTATGAATTGTCGTACTAACAGACGGAACACCTAATGTTAAGTGCCGTCGTACAAGAGGCGTTGCCGAGAAAGTTGTTGTTTAAGAAAGAATCATTAGGAAGAAGAAGGGTTTTTGGGATTCTGGTAAACACACTCGCTTGGAGAAACAACGCTCTAGTATTTGCTATTTCATTTTTGTTTATGATTTTGTTTGAACGTTTATAATTGGTCACCTACTTATACTATATTTTTAAGTCTCAACTGAAAAAATGAATTTAAAAATAACAAAAGCCTCTTTTGGTCTGTGGTGGTCTGTTAACCCAATAAACTTTGTTCGCTATTCAGCTGGAAGCACAATGAAAAGGAGTGGTTGTCGTGTTCTTAAAAATTGAAAGTTACCAGCAGTATATTTAATATATTAACATTGTAATATAATAATTTTTAGTTATATTTTCGTTTTCAAGTTAAAAGAGACTGTTTGATTTGAGCGATGCACCATTTATTGAGAAGTTAGAAAGGTTCAGTGTTTATTTTTCGCTAACAAATGCATGAAACACGAAGAACCGAAGAGCGATCTAAGTTTAGAACTGGGCTTCATCAGTAGATGCGGAACATTGAATAACCAACCCATTATTTTTAGGATAATTACCACTAGTTTCCTGAACCGCAATTGGCTTAGGGCTTAAAGTTTGAAGCTCTATCCTGTTACCCCCCTTATTAAGCAGAAATAGCTACTACATGTATATAAATTCCAGAGCCATGAGCCTCAAAAATGGGTTCAATAATAAATCAAAAGGGCTTTATATAAAAAATATTACATCTCAATGGTTATGATTATCCACAAATGTCATCCTTTTACCACCACCACCATCACATATAAATAATGAATTGGCAAAATATAAATTCAAAAGTCCTATGATTCTCTCCCGAAAGATAAAAATATAAAAAATAAAACAGATCATATCAAGCTTAGCCAATAAACTCTTTTACTAATGAAATAATTACCGTGTCAAGAATCCTCTAAATATCACAAAATACGCTTTGTGTGTCAGGCAATCTGGTGCTTCCAGTCTGTTTAATCTGCGGATGAAACGAAACCAGATATTTTTAAACAATACCAAAATAGAACTTTCGACACAAACGGTTTCCTGCTTTCACCATGTGATTCTGTGTAATACAGATTTTAAATTAAATGAGAAAAAGGTGTGTATATCACAGATTATTAAATATATCATCATCAGTCATAACATGGACTGTCCACGGTAGGAGAAAACCTCCATTTAGCGATTTTCGCGGTTCATCATCATCAGCTCATAAACGTCCCCACCGAGGGGCACGAGCCTACCCGTAAAGGGTGTTGAAGCCTTAATCGCAGTGCGGACTGGCCGACTTCACGCACAACCTTTGAATCGCTTTGCCACCTCGCAGGTTTCCTCACGATGTTTACTATTACCGTAACTTAATCGTTCACTCTCGCGGTTAAGGGTTTTAAAACTGTTAATTGTCACCTAAGTAGTATTACTAACCTTGGTTTACCCTTATTTATATGTTATAGATTTCGCATCTTGTTAAATGCATGTGACTACGTCTGAGACCACCCAACTTTACCAACCGGCTGTGAAACCTACCGTCAATAACATATTGTTGTGGCGACTTTCCAAGACGTACTATATCAGGTTAGGTTCAAATGCCTAATTTAAGCATTTAAGGGTTGTTGTTAATTTATTATTCTTTATTATTCTTTATTTATTTCAGACCAGGTCCATAAGATTAGTAACAATATTCTTACACGTTTTCTTATTCGTTAAGTCATAGTAGAGTATTAAACTATTGATGTCTTCAATCAATCAAGTTTTGATTGTCGAAAAGCTGGTAAGTATTCAGATGCTATGATTATATAATTTTATATTATAACATCGCCAAGGGATGGTTGCGTTAAATTTTTACTAGGTGATAGACCTGATACTGAGTCTGAGTATAGGTTGGTGCCACCGCAGTGCCAGATATCGTCCCGTAAAACAGGAGTGTTATGCACTTTTGTGTTTCGGGATAGATACTGTAGCTAGTGAAATTACTAGGTATAAGAAACCTAACATCTGTCGTCTCGGGTGTCGGGGCGCAGTACAGTATTAATGGAGGATAGTCTAGATAGTTATCTATCTTTTGTTGGTCATCTTCGATGACCGTCCTGTACTAAGTGTAGTGTGTAACATGAAAAAAAAGTTAAATTATATGAGCAACTAGAACGTTTTGTAATTCTTGTAGAAAACCTTAACATCAAATGAGCTCCAGATGGTAAGTATTTATAACAGCACTTAGGTATTACGATAACATAATTAAACGAATTACATTTGATGATAACGAATCCAAGATACGGACAACGAAATTAAATCCTGTTGTAATTAGTAACGCTAGACCAAACACCTATATCTCGAGGTCAACGTTTCCTTGTACATTTAATAGTTTTCTTTAACATTGCTACTTTCTTCAGCTGGCGTGTCACTTTATAAACATCATCATCCGCCTATAAACGTCCCAATGTAGGGCACAAGTCTTCCCACACTGCATACTATGAGCTATTTGGCTTTATCGCAAACCACTGGGGCCCAATGTGGCTTGCAGAACGTGAACTGCTACCTGCCTCATATAGAAACCGAGACCAATGACTTGGCATGCCATCCGTAGCAGCCAGCATTTAACTCGGTACTGTGATAGTTGTTTAAGATCAACTCAAGCGAACGCGCTAGTCTTCTCCTATTTGAACTTATTTATACAATAAAGTTACAGTATAATAAAATAAAAAGAATATTTCCTGCGGGAAATACAAATGTAGTGTCCATAGCGTATGCGTCGACTCTATTTGTGTACCGCCTCTGGAGCAACCGAGTCGCGTCCAGGTTACAAGCGGACGTATAAATTGGTTACAAACAACTGTTTAAAGCTAACACCGCCATACGACTATTTATACACAAGTAAGGGGATTCCAGATGTTGAAAAAAATAGACGTTCTAACTAAGATTGATTACGTATTTGAACCTTTCTCAATGCTCGATGCACGTGTTTTCCAGTAATTAAATTATTAAGGGACTTCCAAGCCACAGTTGCTCTTCCGCATTGGTACTTGAGACATCAATTCTAGACTTTTGTTAAACAATATTTTGAAAATGTGCATAATCCAGTATATTTCAGAACTGCAGCTGAAGAAATTTATATAAATATTACGTTTTTAAGGTAACTCTAGTCTAAGAAAATCTAGTCTAGTCAAAGGTAGTAGGTAAAGAAAAGGCAAAATAGATTGTTTCTAGATATCTACTTTGCCTTTTCTTTACCTGGATCTTGTTTCTGATCAATGAAAAAGCATTTTTCCTTAATTTACTTTGGTCTGAAATTTTAAAGTTGAGCCAAAAATGTATGGTTCCGTGTCGAACTAGAAAAGCTGCATCGTGTGTATTGTCTGACATTTTACAATAGCCAGGCGGACAGTGGGTTGTATCGATATTCATAAAATGTAGTTTCATTAATCATTCCGTTTTGTACTTTTTTTACCTTGTATACTCGTAATGAAAATGAAACCATGAAATGAAATTATAAGTACTTACATAAACTAAATTGTTTATAACTTAATATAAATCATTTTCCACTTGATCTAATAAATTTTGGTCCATGTCATTTTTATTTATGAAATAGTTATAGTTCGCTATACGCTAGGAAAATCCTAAGTATTATTGGCATATTTGTTGGTCTACTGGCATTGTCGTTCGAGCGTTGTATGAGTGGCAGGGTCTCGCTATCAGGAAGACAGTCTGTCGAGCAGCGTTGACGTACTTCATGAATTGCGTGCGTCATTCAACTCCTGATAATGTTTGTAACACGCTACATAAAGGATCTTCTTTTTAACAACATTTAGAGATTTATGTAAGTTTAATGTTTAATAAATTTAATATACTTAAATATTCATTTGGTTTTGTAGACCTAATATGATTTATCCTTAAATGTTGATGAGAAAGTAAAAAAAATATTTTTATTTTGTCACAGAATACAATCGTTTCATCTATACTAATATTAAAAAGCCGAAGAGTTTGTTTGTTTGAACGCGCTAATCTCAAAAAAGATTTTTTCAAATCTAACTGAGTAGTTGCTTAGTTAGATTTGAAAAAATCTTTTTTTTAATATGCATCATTTGCGAAGGTGTTTTCATAATATGATATTAATCCTTATCCTAATAAATACTTTATTTACAAGTATTCATTTTAAACAAATTACCCTTTTACATTATTCCACTCAAATTAATATTTTATGAGATATCGCACTTTTAACTCACCTATATAAACGAAGTAGCGGGAAGAGAGCGTTAGGCCAAAGTAACTTGCAAAAGCTCGTTAGAACATAAAAACATAAAACAAATGAATAGTTGATTTATTTTATTTTTTATTTGAACGCCAATAATTCTCCTGGATTCCTGGCGATCAAAGGGTTAAAGAAGAAAATAATTTAATAAACTTAAGAAAAAGTATGAATTTACTTATATTTACACACTTAACTAAATAATTTGAATTAAACTTGTACTGAATGACTACAAGAAGTATGTGCCCATGCAAAAAGGTTGGTTTTAAACCACCAGAAAAAAAACCATACGTATGATTTTTTAAAAGAAGTTATGTGTGAAAACAGAGACTACATAAATATAACACGCATTCTTGTGATCGTCACAAATTGACTCATACCTCGTTGTATGTCAACATTGTACCTATCTATACTCTAAAATAGATTTTTATTTTCATCGCATATGACTAATTGTCAAAAATAAAGATAGCCAGATCACATCAGGTCTAAATACAGACGTAAACATCCTATTAAATAGATATTGTGCAAGGGGACAAACCGATCATTTATAGACAAAATATTATTAATTTCATTGACATGTTTAGATACTTAATGCACCGAGAAAGACAACAGATGTCCGCACCCGTGTACTAGAGAACACGTAAGTATCAACTAATAAAAATAGATCAATACACATGTATTCAGTGTCATGATGATTCATATTTGTATAGGCAGTTAGGTTTATAATATTTAACCGGAGAAATAATGAGTACTAACTTGGATGGCTTCTTTTTTCCTTGACCTCTTTAGTCTGTTGGGTCGGCAATGCAGATCAGCTCCTATAGTTTAGGTATCCACATCAAGCCTGGCAAATAGTTAAAATAATCGAATTACCCCTTTTTCGAATGATATTACTCTGCGGCTACATTAGGCCTTTAATCTTTACCAGCAAGTAAAGATTACCTACGGCATATGTGCATTTTGCGTATAATGTATGCTGGTAATTTATTTATTTTGTACCTAGCAAACAATTAATGAAACCCTTTTTAAAAAACAATATTAAATCTACGGACTCGAGTAGAGCTTGTTCTCATTTGTTGGGTGTAGATCAGGATATTAATTGGAAAAAATAAGCTATATGTAAGTATAGGGTTAAATATAATGCAATTTAACTTCCTTTTCATGTTTCGGAATAAATAAATTATCGGGATTTATATTAAAACGCGTCATTTCGTTTTCTAAAAATTATAATTTAGAATTAATTAACGAAATTTGCAATTTAGGCAAACCTATTTTTTTTCTTTGCCAAATTTTGCCGCCCTTGGCACTAGCCCCGACTGCTCCTATTGTAGCTGCACTAGCCACGACTGACCGTGGTTTTTTACTACAAAGCGACTGTGTGCTGAAGATCTAAAAATCTCATTGTTTATATGGTTTGTATTTAATTATAGATAAGTAACTCATGACTTTCATAGATTTTCTTAAACGCTCTCCTATGATTCTTCTGGCTTATACACTCCCTGAATGATTGAAATTCTATAAAAGACTGAGAGTTAGTTTTATTAACTTTACAACTAAACAAACAAACCAAGTTGCCACTAACGCTGTAAGGTTAGTTAGTGGCAACCGACGCCTATTCAACACATTGGCGTTGAATAGGTGTCCTAAATGCAGCAGTTAACTTGTATTAATTCACCAAGTATGAGAGTCACTGTATTTTTACAAGTAAAAGCAGCTGAAAATCAAGCGTTATAACCACCTGGCGGAAAGTGACAACTGCTCTACATATACTATAGTCACGATTTTGAAAAGTAAGTCCTTGATGATGATGATGAGAGATGTTAAATAACGCTATCTAGCAATTTGACTCAATGTTTATTTATTTCTTGCCCGGGTAGGAAAATTTATATAGGAACCAAGCCAGGCCGGTTAATAATTATAAGAGAAATAGGTATCTAAAATTGAGATACACACGCATATGACGTCACACAGGTGTAATAAGTTTGATGTTTAGAACAGGCAGGGAAACAAGGTTCATAACGAGTCCAGTACTTCGTTGAAGTTTGAAACATTATAGTTAGAAAATAAAATATTGCGTCACGGCGTAGGCGTTTACCAATAAATCGCTATAAAAATAAAGAGGTGCAGACTTACCTAAAATTAAAAACTATCAGTCTTTACGTTGTTCGTAACTCTATCTAGCGGAGACTCGACGTAACACATTATAGAGTGTTATCGTTGCAAACCCTTGGTGAGCGCCATCTAACATAATTATTGTGAATCAAACATTTTCGCTGCCCGCAAGACGCCATCTGGCTGACAAGTTACAAGTGCGGAAGGCTCCCGCACCGTCGTTCGACTGAGACTCGCAGGCTTCGCCATGCGCACGCCTATTTATAAAATCTAACGCTGTAATTGAGACCCAGTGGTTGTGTTTTATTTAAAGGTTTTTAGCGATCCGAAGGCTATTCCTAGATTGAGGTTGGTCGTTATTCGTTGTTAGGCCGTTATTTTCGTTAGCCGTTATAGCGAGCGCGTGTAAAAGATGGAGGTCGTCGTTCGTCGTCGCTCGCCAGATGGCGGGTCATCCGTATTTTTAGACGTAAATGCTGTCTGTGTATATAAATATATATTAAAGTATTTTTCATTATCAGCTCATTTTAAAATATTATTTTAACGCTGCTTTTTCTTCTTCTTCTTTTTTTGTAAGAGACAAATAGTCCGCATATCAATTTTTAACCTTAATAATTGCGAAATGTCCCATGAAAAATACTTTTATGGGGCTGATTTGTAAAAAACTATGATGCAATATTTTGTAGTCCATAGGTCCGCTTATGAATTGTTTTGTTTTCACATCAAAAACTGGAAAAAGTCCAATATAGAATCCCCGCACTCTTTTAAAACTTTGGGGTCGATTTCCGAAAAAAGCTTACAAGATTAGATTTATAGACGTAATTATACGTCTTTTCTTGTTTTTTCGCTGCCTACTTTGAAACTGTGCAAACCCAAAGAGTTGTTTAACCTTTAAGGCATTGACGTCAGTAAGACTTCCGAAAAAAAATTCAATATTTCTTGTTTGTGACAAAATGTTGTGTTTAGCTTTCTACCTTAAAACTGCGAAAAATCCCGTTTACAATTTCTTCCCTTTTAAGTTTTGGGGGCTTTTTTAAATTTATGTCCTATTCCAGGTTAACCATACTAACTACAAAAATCCGTTTAGCCGTTAAGGCGTGAAAGCCTAAACAGGACAGTACAGCACTTCATAAATGTATAATATTAGTATGAATCCTATCCTATCCTATCAACCTATCGCAATCCACTGCTGGACATAGGTCTCCATTTTGCGCCAGATATCCCGGTCCTCCGCTTCCTCATCCAGCCTCCACCAGCAACCTTTCGCAAGTCCGGTCCATCCGGGGGAGGGCGTCCTACGCTACGCTTGCCGAGACGCGTCTCCATTCCAGAACTCGTCTGCTACGGCCATCGGTCTGCGACATACGTGACCAGCCCACTGCCACTTCAACTTGCTGATCCGCGGGCTATGTCGGTAACTTTAGTTCTCTTACGATTAAAATCATTTAGTATGAATGTCTATTGCTAATTACACCACAAGTATTTGAAAAGTTTTTTATTAATCATACTACTTATAAATAAGAAATAAATTAATAAATAGTCGACATATGCTAGAGTATGTGCCTTAAATTCTGTTTTATTTTGTTTTCGAATGTTTAAGAATGTAAGATTTTATAAGTATTTTTTTATGTTTTGCTGATTTTTGTTGTTGTATCTGTTTTACTGAATAAATATTGACTTACTTAGAGTTTGAAATGTGAAGTAATCATTCAAAATGAAATTCCTTTTCAAAAACCGTTTCTTTATTTACAATAGCTAAGCCCCGGGGAACTACACGCAGTATAAGATAATCTTATACATTAAAACGTAGCCTATTTGTTTATCCAGGGTTTTAGTTAACTTTATACCACATTTTATTTAAATACTTCAGCTTCGCAAGGGTACTGGACAATAGTTACTTTGTAATATTGCAACATTATTTTTAAAAAATAAAGATTATTACTCCTGATTAAACAACTACCTGCAATAAAGTCCCGTCAAAATCAGGTATAATCAGGCAGACTGAAAAAACAAAAAAATCTAAAAATGAATGAATTAATAATATAATCATCATGATCATCATTACAGCCCAATTATGTCCACTGCTGAACGAAGGCCTCCCCTAATGATTTCCACGCGGACCGATCCCTTGCAGTTGACATCCATCTGCTACCCGCCACCTTAACCAGATCATCCGTCCATCTGGTTGGGGTCGGCCTACGCTTCGCTTTCCGTTACGTGAACGCCACTCGAGAACCTTTCCGCCCCATCGGCCATCGGTTCTACGCACTATGTGCCCTGCCCACTGCCACTTCAACTTGCTAATCCTCTGGGCTATGTCGGTCACCCTAGTTCTCCTACGGATATCATCGTTTCGGATTTTATCGCGTAGGGAGACACCTAACATAGCCCTCTCCATAGCACGCTGAGCAACCTTGAGTCTATTCAAGAGGCCCTTAGTGAGCGACCACGTTTCGCTTCCGTATGTCATAACTGGCAACACACACTGGTCAAAGACCTTCGTCTTGAGACACTGAGGTATTTTGGACGAAAAGATCTGCCTTAACTTCCCGAACGCTGCCCATCCTAATTGGATTCGACGAGAAACCTCCTTCTCGAAGTTGGACCTACCCATTTGGACTACCTGTCCCAGGTACACATATTCGTCAACAACTTCGAGGACAGAACTTCCAACTGATATCGGTATAGGTACGACATGGGCATTAGACATGACTTTCGTCTTGTCCATGTTCATTTTAAGACCCACCTGTTGAGAAGCTCCGTCTAGGGTTTCGAGCATAGTGCTTAAATCCTCCATGGATTCTGCCATGACTACTATATCATCGGCAAATCGAAGATGAGTGATGTACTCGCCATTCACGTTGATGCCAAGTCCTTTCCAATCGAGCAGCTTAAACATATCTTCCAACGCAACTGTGAACAGTTTCGGAGATATAACGTCTCCCTGTCTCACTCCTCGGTGCAATTGGATAGGTTGTGTAAGCTCTTCATGTACACGGACTGACATAGTAGCGCTCTCGTACAGACATCTCAATACTTCGATATAGCGAAAGTCAATATGGCACCGTTGGAGGGCCTGAAGCACAGCCCAAGTCTCGATCGAATCAAAGGCTTTCTCATAGTCCACAAACGCCAAGCATAATGGCCGGTTATACTCTCTAGTCTTCTGTATAACCTGCCGCAGCGTATGTATGTGGTCTATGGTGCTGAAGCCTTTGCGGAACCCGGCTTGTTCGGGGGCTGGAAATCATCAAACCTACGCGCGAGACGGTTCGTGATGACTCTGGAGAACAACTTGTAAATGTGGCTCAATAGCGTGATGGGTCTATAATTCTTCAGCAAGGTTTTGTCGCCTTTTTTGAAGAAAAGCACCACCACGCCATTGCTCCACGCCTCTGGCGTCGCACCCTCACGGATCACGGAATTAAAGAGCTTCTGAAGGGTCTTAAGCACTGGCGTGCCACCTGCTTTCAAAAGTTCTGCGGTAATTCCGTCTTCTCCGGGGCCTTATTTCGCTTAAGTTGTTTCAGAGCCATCCTAATCTCGCTCAAGGTGACTTCCGGGATATCCTCAGATAAATGTCGGGTTAACTTAGCTCTCGGGTCTTCGGCTAAGCTTGAAGCGGGAATCTGTGTAGCGGTATATAACTCGCTGTAAAACTTCTCAATCTCCCTCAAAATCTCTGGTTTAGATGAGACTACATTTCCACTGTTGGTCTTCAGACTAGTCAGCTGGCTTTGCCCAACAGACATGTTCCTTGCAAACACCTTGGAACCCCTGTTCCGTTCGATCGCCTCTTTAATACACTTTGTATTAAAGCGACGAATATCGCGTCGCAAGGAGCTGGATATACGTCTATTAAGCTGCCGGTATTGTGACGCGTCGTCTGAAGACTGCAGTTTCATCTGTCGTCTTGTCGCCATGAGATCGAGAGTCTGTTGAGATAGTTTATTGGGTCTTAATTTGCGTTGTCCCTTGCAAAACTTAGACCCAACTGTTTGCAGAGTTTCCACTAATAATATAATATGTCACTGGAAAATATAATAAACTGCGAAACTATTTATTTTCTAGGAAATTTCTAAACATTCGTAGGATTCTGCACTAGAGATAAATTGTCGCTTCAATCTTTAAAACTACGCAACGGAAATTGATGCAGTTTTTTTTAAAGAAAAGAGTGTTTCAAGCTGAAGGCTTATATGTATAATAAAATCTATTAAATAGTGGAGAAATAATTTTATTTCTGAAGTTTCTTTTATATGTTTATGTTTTTTTTCTGCTTATAAATTGCAAATGCAGGCTCAACCCTTTAAGATCTATCAAAATAATGTACTAAGTATTGTACACGTCATAGATAACTACAGATACGTTTTATGCTCAAAAACAACCGAAAAAAGCGTTCCGAATGCAGTATCAGCACATACGACGACCCATTTGGTGTTGCGGTTGGTAGGTGGGCTGCATCACCAAGGGTTCCGGGCAGTAAAACATTTGTGTGGGTCTGGGTGTTTTCTATGTATAATATGTATGTATTTAAAAAAATATATAAGTATGTTTATTCATTGTTAATTACCCATAATACAGGCTTCATGCTTAACTTGGAGCTAGATGGCGCTGAGTGAATGTCAGTGGATATTTATATTTATTTATTTATACACATTTTTCTATTATGCGTACATAGCTGTATATTGCTAACAATGTAAAAGAGATAAGCGTAAATGTAAGCGTAAAAAAGACGGCCAGTGTTTGTCATTTTCGCCTTTTTTTAACAAAAGATTTTCATTCCACCAATTACTAGAACCCTAAGGTAAAACCATTTTTTTTTTCGAAATATGTCAAACTTTCAAAATGAAATAAGTGGTTGGACCGATTTAAGACGTTTCGCGTCCATATCGCACTCTTGCTTGAAAACCAATTAGCCCTCTCTTTCTTCACCCACAATGGCCGCCCCAGCGTCATTTATAAGAATATTTTGGGAAAATAATTAAAATTGTAGCAATAAATATTAATATCTAAGAATATCTAAATTTTGGAGTCATAACTTGTAACTTTCGAAACATATTAGATGGCATATTTGATTAAAATTGGTAATTACACATTCAAAACGAAGTGACATCTTCGTCGCAGACCAACTGTTAGACGATCCAATTAGGTCATCTTCAAGACTCGAAGTCTTCACAATGCGCGCACTGTTGACATGTTTGCTTTTTTAATATAGAATATCATTGGTACACATTAAAAAGGTCTACAGAAAACTCCGCGGTGGTATATTTTTTTCAAAGGGTATATATTTAATGCATGTTTAATATGATTCGAAGAGGTTCTAACCAATACAGCATTAATCCTTATCCAATTAAATACCTTAAATAAATTGTTTATTTAAACAAGATCTAGATAGCTCTTTACAGCACATGATTTCAATGAATATTTTCGACCACAGATTTTAAAATACGTAACGTTTGCAGCGGTATCGCCGGACGGGCCCTGTAGTATATTTAGTATCAGCATTGCCACCGTGCAAAGCTGGGGCGGGTCGCTAGTAGCTATAATATAAATGATAGTGTAGAATCCTAAGAAAGTTTATAAATTTCCTACGAAATTAATACATTTGCGGTACTTGCTATTTTCCGATGACATATATTTATCATCATCAGCTCATTAAACGTCCCCACCGAGGGGCACGAGCCTAACCGTATAGATGATTAAGCGCGGGCCCAGTGCGGATTGGACGACTTCACACACAACCTTCGAATCTCTTCGCAGGCGTGCATGAAGGTTTCCTCACGATGTTTTCCTTCACCGTAAGAGCGTCGGATAACGTACATATATTTTTCGAAAATTCGAAAATACATTGGTACGTGTCGGGATGAACCTCAGCCCTCCCGGTAGGCAGGCGACAGTCCACACCACTGAGCCACCGACGCTCTCATATATTTATATTTATGTATAAATAACCGTTATATCAATATTACACTCCCAGTTAATTTATAAGCCCCTCAGGCCTATCATTCGCTTGCCAAGACACGGTCTCCACTCGGAATCCATCTGATCCCCACTCAAATGCGAAATACATGAACCACTGCTACTTCAACTCTGCTGATCCGTAGCTCGCTTTAATGCACCCTAAATGACTAAACTTGTGAATCAATTCCGCAGTTTGTGCCTAAGACTCAACTGCATTATCAAGCACGGTACGGTAGTGTGACTTTGCATCAATCCAAGCTCACAGTAACTCAACATAGATTTCAGGCTTATGCCACCTCTACCTTGTGATAGTGCATCCTGCCGACTTTATAATAATTTTGAATAAATAATGATTTGAATAAATTTGACGACCCATTTGGTGTAGCGGTTGAGACGTCGACTGCAACACCAAGTGTTCCGGGTTAGATCCCCGGGCAGTACAAATATTTGTGTGCATGAACATGTCTGTTTGTAATGGTCTGGATGTTTTCTATGTAATAATATGTATGTATTTACAAAAAAAAAAGTATGTTTATCCGTTGTTTAGTGCGCATAATACTGGCTTCACGCTTAACTAGGGTCTAGATGGCGCTGTGTGAATGTGTCAGTGGATATTTATTATAATTTATTTATTTTATTATTATAAATAATGAGGCTCTAGTCTAATTGCAGTTCAGCAATTGTACAATAACTATATCAGATACATCTAAGTGGAGAAAGTTCTTGAAGAACACCTAATCCTCCAGCGCAGTTGAAATAACGAATAATAATAATGACCAGTTCCTAAGTAATTGACTAATATAAATGTGTATTAATTTATTGGTCATGTTAATCAATGCGCAACGCTATGGCCAAATTTTGTTTTATGATATATCCTACATTGTTTGTAAATTTTACTATTTTTGTGTATAAATGTCGAATAACACAATAACGAAAACTAATGTCAGTAATAAAAATCTTTTATTTCTTTAAGCTTTAAGAATATTTGGGTTTTCTAAAGTGGAGATAATTTTAGGTAAATACAGGTACCTATATTTTTACCAAGCATTACCAATCAAACATTTTACCTCTGAATAATCATGTATTTAATAAATGTTTGGGTCTTTTTCATGTGTAATCTTTGTTTGTAAATTAATTTATGACGGTGAATATTTATTACATTTATGGGATAAATTTGTAATTAAAAAATTAAGTTAAGGAGAAATATTTTGCTGCATAAGCTGTTCTTACCAATAATAAATATTTTTGTGAGAAATTTCATGTTCTGATAACTACGGTATACTTAGAGAATATTTGAAAAGTTGTCAGCCATGGTCAGGTTCAATGAAGTACACGTTTAATAGTGTTCAAATTTTGTTTTATTATAAAAGGAAATAATTAAATGGAAATAAATATATAACTTATACTAAGCACTTATGTACAAAATCATGTTCGCGCTACTTTGAACAAATGTTAAGGTTGCAGACAAGGTTCAGCTACAATCTAAAGTAGGTACGTGTGTGGTCTCCTTCACAACTATAGGACATTACATTTTTCACGCATGACTAGATTTTCTAATAAAGTCCCACAACAGTGTCCGTGTGCACTCGGTTTTGTACAAAAATCTTATAAAATAATATCACTTGGAGCAGACGATTAGTGGTATTCACTTGCCGAGCAAGATTTTGCGACCAGCACCCAAGTTCTGTCCAGCTTGGGTCGCACCCTTGTTGGAGCCAGCTTGTAGACCAATCACGGTCTGACCGGCCTTCAGCACCTCCTCGGAGAAGTCGCGCTTGCATTCATCAGCGGGCTTGGGTCCAAGGTATGGGCCGTTCCATTCAGCGTGCCTGTAAGTCTGTAACAAAATAAAAATGTTGAACTTCTAAATATTTGAGAACGTGTCAAGAATGTGTGGTTCGGTTTTGCAACACTTAAATAACCCTTACTCGGCCTCAACATGACCACGTGGCCTTGGATATTTATGAAATCCGAGGTAATGTTGCATGCTCGTAAATCTCGGTTGAACTTGGCCAATCTCCAAGTTCTCAAATTCAAAAGGTATCACGAAACGGTCTGTGAAAAATCTCTTTTAAGTATAAGAGATCTATTTCTAAAGATTCGCAATCAACAAATATGGTGGATCAGTTTATATAGTTTAGCACACTATACAATTTTAAAATGTAATGCTGTTGTTTAGAAACACATAAAATATTTTTACGCAATTTTAGAATTACGCTTTGGATGTTACGTTTAAATATTTATGATAGCATCGCCTACGTAAAAATGTAAGTTTATTTTTATTCGTCTACAAAGTATAAAATTTTCCTTTACACAAATATTCTTTATGGCTATTGAACTTTATGAACACTATTTTATGATTGAAAATATTATCACATGGATTCATGCGGTAACAGTTAAAAATATAGTAGTAAATGTAGACTGACCTCGCGACCGAGGGCAAACAGTGTGCTGACAACTTGGGCGATGTCCTTCTTTTCCCAGAGGTCTACGGTTTGGAAGACATCGATGTCGGGAACGCCGTAAGCTTTGATGGCGGCCTGGAAGCTAAATCATACAACATTTGTTAAAATGATGTCACTTTAAATAACACGAATAAAAAAAATGGTATCACAATACTACACTGGGCACATTTTCATAATAAAGCCCACTGCAGTTATTTTTAAGCTTTCTAAATATATTTTTAAATTGCCTTATATTTTTTATCAGTATAGATTATTTCAAGTTCTAGAGACTTTTCTTTTTAGATAGTCTAAAAGCTTATTGTCTATTAGAATCAACTTATAAGCCACATTCGTTTATTTTCATGAATAAAAATATTAACTTACACCTGAAATAAAACTAAATCTACAATCTCCAATAAATTAAGATTGTAATTCGAATAATGGAAATCAAGAAACATAATAAAAATAATATTTACTTGGTAATGTTCTCCATCATTTTGAACTGTCCACCAGAGGTGTTGATCTTGGGAACAGAGCCAGGCTTGATTTTGTTGATGAGTTGGCAGAGAACGGTGCCGTCCTTGAGGACATCCTCGAAGAGTTCACCAGGGGGGGAACTTGGCGCCGAGGACGGTTTCGATCCACTCCTGGCACTCTTTCTCCTGCTCAGGGTTACGCTTGGAGGCGAGCTGTGGATTCACAAATCGGTTAAGAATGTTTGATAAAGAGCTGGTTGATGGTTATAGTAATGTTACCACAGTAAAACTATTGTTAACAATGTTTCGAGAAAAGGCATAGGAATTTCAGCGAAAAAAAAATTAAAGCATATTTATATTTACATTTATATAATTGTGTAGTTTTACATAAATAGGTACATTGCCCTTTTAGCCGTTATTGACTTTACATTTGCGGACCTTTGTAATTGAAGAAAATCAATTAAATGTTTTAAAATGTGGACCATTTAATAAAAATTTAAGTATTCTAGACTGTAAACTAGTTCGTTATTGAAAATTATAACTTGAAATGTTGTGTTATTTAAAAAATATAATGTTTACCAATTCATAAATAAAAATGTTTGAAAATATGATGGTACCTTAGCGCGAACTTGGCGTTCCAGAGACATGTTGTGTGTTGTGTTGGTAGTATGTGCTGTAAGCGACACTGAATGCTAGACTGAACTCCTGAAACGAAAGACCAAGTATTTATAGTGCGGGCGCAGATCCGCCCTTCTGGAAAACTGCGCCCGCGCATACGTCGCTTCAGACCGCGTAAAATAACCTCCTGACTCAACAACCTTTGTTTGAAATTGGTCAACGTAATACCAATTTATGACGAGTGTAATACCAAATTTAGCAATGATATTTATTTTTATCGGTGAAATAACTGTTGCTGTTCAACATGCATTCCAAATCAAAACTACACGCGTGACATGATGTATCTCCTTTTTACACTCGTAAGCAGATTTATCTCTGTATTTGAACCTAATAAAATATAATATTAATAGTAATATGAATAATGTGTGCATGTATATATATATATATATTATATATATATATATATGTGTGTATATGTGTGTGTATGTGTGTATGTATGTATGTATATATATATATATATATGTATGTATGTATATATACATATATATATATATGAGTAGTGAACTGAATACATACGGTATAAATATAAATAAATCTCCTATACATACCTAGTATAGGTGATATAAAGTAAAGTTTATCTATAATCACTCCATATGTGATATTTAGTATGCAAAGTGTGCGTTGTTAATGTATATCATGTCATATGAATGTCTAGAAATTAATATACGAACTTATTTGAACCTAATAGTACATGAGTATAAGTGGTACTTTTGTGTGTGTTGTGTAGGGTATACATTGCTTAACTTAACTTACTTATGTACACAACATATTTTATGTATTCCTTATAATGTGAGTACTAATTTCTAAAGGTAATGTTGCACTTTTTATTTTTATTTCAATTTGTATTATGCTGTTATTTTGCATATACTGTGTGTTTACGCTTAGAAGTTACTGTTTATTTTTACTTATGTTGAGTATCACTCCCATAATGCTTTTACACGAATTACTTAAAAAGCGTCCTTATGATGCTAGCGCTTCGGTTGGAATCACTTCGAGTAATACGAGAATCTTACCTCGCCGTCGCACAGTTTTAACTAGTACGGGAGGTAATGAATAAATATCCATTCTGAGTATACCGCCAATTATTTGTGATGAATTGATGTTGCTCAGTGTTTGCATTATTGTTTGTTTTATATAAGTGCTTTGCCATAGCCGTAATTATATTTTTATGTAATGAGCACTTTAATTTTGGTAATTAATTATAGTAAGGCACAATATTGTGAGATATTTAGAATAAGGTTGGTGTACTGTCTTATAGTATAATAAATATCTATTCTATTCTATTCTATTTAAAACGCTTAAATCTATTGTTACAGCTAACCCAATTTATCTAAAAAACAAACTGCTGAGATTCATCCTCAATTTCAAACGGCGATGGTAACATCAATTTGTTAATTTACATTAAAAATCACCAACGTCACCTTCCATCTGCTGTGTACGACAGAATGAAGATAGTAATACATATCTATTTACGAAAACAGTAAAGAACTTAGGGCTGTTTTTTTATTGTCATCTGTATTGGGTTCATCAGGTCAATACGGTTAAGCAGAAATGTATGCTTGTTTTCACGCAACGAAGCGTCTTCAGAACTTTCTCCCGAGACTAGAATCAATCTCGCCCCCTATACTTGATTACGCTCAAGTATCTGTATCTGTTTCCTTGATGCAAAAGAAGAAATTTAAAAACAGCTTGAGCGTATCCAAAACCTGGGCATTCGATTTCTATATGGGCTAAGTAAAAACGATCACGTGTCAGAATATTGCAAATTTTTGGGGTGGCTCCTGTAAGGCAAAGGCTTCATGCTTGTCCTCGTTTTCAATATTTAACCCTGTGTATCCGCAATATCTTCGGGAGCACGTCACATTTCTTTCGTCGTCTGGCCGTAACCATTGCTCTTCATATAATGTCAGCCTTCAAAATATCTAGAAATTCGTAGAATAAATATGGACACTCCTTTACGGTTAAGGCAGCGAGGCTTTGGTACAGGCTTCTGCCGAAATTACTCGAGTGTTCCACGGTAGCCACCTTTACGAAGTATTTAAAATATTTTCTTTTTGATGAAACTCGTATTTGAAGTATTGGCGGGGTCTTATATGTTTAATGGCACCTATTCAAAAATATTTTTACTTAATCCTTTTAAATAGATTTTTTATTTGTAATAAGTCTATATAATTATTTTTATATTGTAACTTATTTATATAAATAAGTTACAAACTACATACGAGTTTTATTTTTAATTATTTTTCATGTTGTTCTAACAATATAATGTTATCTATATATGAATCAGTTATATTTATTTGGTTGTAAAAAAAATCACTTTATTTTTGGTTTGGAAACTTCATTTCTGTAGCAAATCATGACTCCTGGGGAATGCTTATCCAGACGTGGGTTACAGTTCGTCATCTTAAGATAGAAGTCGAGACCAAGGGTTTAATGTACTTTCTGAAGCACGGGATGAATTGAGAGAATATTTTTCGTCACCCTTTCAAATAAACGCGATAGCATCTACACCGTGACGTGACTTTAATATTATACTAATGCCATTGATATAACACCCAAAGCAAAATATTATCAATTCACATTAAGGTAACCTTTTAACTACAGAAATCAAGACACAATAGAAAATTTCATATCATACGCTTTTTGCAAGCATTGTAAACGATAATAAGGTGGTAGAAGGGATGGATGCCAAGGAAGGTGAAATGATGAATTGCACACATTAACTGAGATAATTTTCTGGAGGATTGCTTTATTAAGATTTCTTTCTTTCTTTTTTGAAAATGCCTTACGCTAACAATAACATCACCTTAGAATTCAATTACTTAAGGTAAAAACTATTCGCAATACTAGAAAACTAGAGCCGTGGTGAATTTACCCATGCTAATGCTACTTTGAACGGAATGGACTGACTTAGAACCTATTTTTTAATTTAGAAGTCAGTAAGCCGCAAACAGCTCACCTAATGGTAAGTCGCAATGGTCACCTATTATTTACTGAGACTAAGTTTGGATTGTGACATTTTCATTTGATATGGTTTTTTAACGGGTTGATAGACAGTTATCAGACCTCTATAATTATTATGGAAACTAGACTGAATTTTTTGGGATCTAATGACTTCGAAATACTCTAAAGATGTACTTCTGTTTTTAATTTAATCAACCATCTGTGTCGTTTCTTTATGTAGCGGCTGACTCCTGAAATGGCGCGGTATTAAATGTATCTTTAACTGTAAACAAATAGCGCTATTTGTGTAGGTGTATGTTGCTTTGATTGTGTGAACATCATCATTAAACAAGAATATGGTATCTCATGTGTATGACGCACATCCCCGTATTCGCTTGCGCCTCCTTACGCGTGCCGTCTGAAGACCCGCCGAGTTGTCATTGTCGACGCCACCCACGCAACATACACTTCAAATTAAAAAACACCATCATTCCGTTAGCCTTGGATATTTCGGTTCAATGCAAGATGTCTACGGATCACGGAAGACAAATTAGAGATCGTGTACCGGCGTTTTTACATTGTATGACTAATGCTTTTGTTTTGAAAATATTGTGACGAAAGAAGTAGGTCGGTATATTTAGAGGTAAAATCAATAAATATACAGTTGAAATTTTAATCACATTATCAAATATTTATCATCAAATTTGTTGTGATACATTTTCACATACAAATATGCATACTTATTTTATAATATTATATTACCAAAAATTGTTTTAGTTTATATATATAAATACCTAAAGCTTTCTTATATCGTATTTTTAGAAATGAAATCCCTCAGAAATTGAGAAATGGAAATATGACATGATTTGCTAATTCATTTATTATTACTTTGAAGGAATGTCAAATAAAATTTATATTTTCACCAGAAAATAACAAGAATATAAAATTTCCAATTTTCTGGAAGATTTATAAACTTTCGTAGGATTCCATACTAGAGATAAATTGTAATAATGTTAATTGTTGTTGTTGTTTTTTACTTGAACTGATTTTATTAAAAATACTTAATCATCGTAAAACATTGCCCTAACCAGACCGAAAAATCCCTCAATGGGACTTTTACTATGAATGTGGAATTTAACGACATTTTTTCTTATGGAATTATGTTTAGATGTCCCTGTCAAACAAAATAATTAATTTAAATTAAAAATGGACATGCACTTTTCATTAAATAATGTAAACTTGCTAAAATCTATTGCAACATGGTCTAATAAAGTCAAATGACTGGTAACGTAATAATTTCCTGTGACTAATGACGAAGACAAACTATTCTCTCATTATAAGCATCCTCTTTGGCATGTCACATTGCAAAGTTATGAAAAACTAAAAACGTTGAAGCATTCACATATTAATATTTATAATTTATACGAGCTTTTAACGTGACGTCGACTTTTAATATTATCACCCACCGCTTAGCACAAATCAAATCCATTGTTCATTAAATTGAACACGAGGAGAGTTTTAGAGAGTTTTTGTAGCAGTAAACATATTTGAATAACATCAATAAAATTATTTTTTGGTAAATAAGTAGTTATTTAGATTTCATATTGTTGCTATTTTGATATCTCGGTTTTAGTTCACGTTTTGAAGACCGATCCTTGGGTCCAATGCTTTGTAAAACACAAAAATGACTTGTGATGTGATGAATTATTTTAATTATGTTCTTATACTAAAAGACTTAAATATATATTCTTATAGTAACGTTTTTTCGGCCTCTTTCACTGTAAATTGTATTGTTCTTAATGGGTAAGTTCAGATGTTAATTTTCGTATAGTATTTAGTGATTTCTTCTAACGAAATTTAGATTTCATGAAAATGTATTAACTTTTAGAGTTTCACTGAGGCTTCCATCAACAGATTGGATATAATGTTATATCAACAAACTAAGACTACCTCAATTTAAATTTTAGAACAGTCATTCGTTTTTATGCAATCATTAATTAACAAGTTAGAAGATAGATCGTCTTTTGCTTCGTGTATATGTGGTCTTTAATACATTCGACGTCTCATAGGGATTTCAATATATGCTATCTTATAGATAAGGATGGAAAGGTTTCACTAATTTAATAATAAGCACGTGTGTTTGTTAGCATAACACTGTCACTTTTTGTTGTTTTAGAAAAAAGTAAGTACTAAAGTAATATAGCGAAATTCCTACCCGTTATTATTTTAACATTTCCCTAAAAGTACTTTAGGTACTATCAACTTGCCCATGGTTACCTAGAAAACATTATACTTTTTTTATGAAAGATTTTCTAAAATAAGGTAAAAAAACACATAATCCATTTAATATTCTCTTTAATAAAACACCCTTCGACAAATTCGTCAATTTTATTACAGACACTCGGGTACAGCCACTATGCATTTATGTACAAATGTATTTATTACATATTTACAACTGCCCCTACGAAACAGTCCCGATATATTATATTAGAGAATATCTATTTTAAACAAACTTATTCTTCAATAAATATTTTAAACAGCCATTACTTAGGTAGCCGTAAAAAAAGAGATCTTACATAAAAATACAATACGACTTGGATTGACTAGACGGATTCAACATCTAAATAGAAAATACTAACCAATAATGCAGTTTATATAGTAAAATTTGGAATGGTCTGATTTATTCTTGTCTATAATTATTTAGGTATACTTGATAAACGTATACGATGTTATAATTATTACCTATTTACATTCGTTAAATATCACACAAAGTTTTATTTATATTATTCCTCTAATGTTCTTTAGCGCCTATGAATTACGATTAACCTTAGCAGTACATTTTTTTAATACCTATTCTATACACCATCTTATGTGCAAACGGCACGATAAACCACTTCGTTATAATAAATACGTCTAAAACTTCGCATACAATGTTCATTATTGCGCTAATACATTTTTTTGGACACGTTTTGGCACTTGGAATATTCATTTCACTATAACATCACTTTTGCAGTTTTCAATTGTCCAAGAGTTCCCTAGCGTCCGTCACGTGAAGTGTCACATGGAATGCAAGGTTAGAATATGCGGCGCAGCGAGACGCCAGCGGCTGTCGTCACAGCGGTCTTACATCCATTAGAAAAGATGGTTGTTTGTTTTAGCGAGCGTGCCCAGGTGGTCGGAGAGCAGATAGTTCGGTGGGGCCACTCCCAGCAGCGGGAAGCCCGAGGGCTGGCGCAGCAGGCCGCAGCCACCCGACCACTTCCCGCCCGCACCCGACACCGGCGGCATCCCCGCCCCGCCACCCACGCCGTTCAGCTCATCGCACAACTTGTTTGCTGCAAAACAAAATACAATGTTAAATCCAATCCTATTTGCCTACTTAATTGTACATTAAAACAGTCTATAAGCACCGAATTGCTGCATTAGCACGCCAAACGAGCGAAACTTGTGCATACAAATCTGCTCGAATATGAAATCAGACTGCAGCTCGACCGGCGAATATGAAATAATCGTGGTAACGCAATTAAGCGCTAATCACCTAATCCTTGCCGCGCGGCTCCGTTGTTTATTCAAGCCTGAGTGACAATCGCGCGCACAATTAGCGCAAATGAGCCGAAGTGAAAATCTGGCGGTGGCGGTGGCGGCAGCGACTAATGTGATTAATGCGCCCGCAAGGCCGCCATTAGCCGCGGGCCTATTGCGGTCTAGGCCTGCCCTGATACATTACAATTCATATATACCAGATATGCCAAATATGAGATGCATACGTATAATAATAACAATAAAGCTACTCCTGTGAACACCTATTGAATAAATAATTGAACCTTAATTCGGTACTTAAATATTTTAACGATTTTATGGATTGAATTATACACATTGAATTTAACCCATTCATAGATATATAGCAACATACTAAGATTATATAGGTGATATATCACCGTGACAATTTATTGTACTTAAATACTAATTTATTTAACAATATTTGTACAATGATAGTTGATAACATCTAAGAAAAATAAAATTATTTTAGTATATTTGGTGGAGCTGTATTTGATTTACAGCTTGGTATCATTTTCGAGCTGCGTAAATTCGATCAAATGCCTCAATTTCGTGCTCAATAAAATGTGTTACCTATACGTCAACGTCACGATCTTCACATTCTTTCACTTGTCTACTCCATTTTATTTAATCCTTGTTCTCCACCTTACCTCCAACTTCAATTTAATTTCCTTCCAACCACAATAAGTGCTAATCCTCGATCTTTACTTAAACTATTTCTAAGCGTTCCTCCTCATTCCACTAGTTACTTTTCTAAATCCTTTGTTGTCTCAATTCGCCTTTGGAACCCCCTTGCCTTGTCTGTCCGTGAATGTCAATCCTTACAAATAGTAAGGATAAAGTCAGTCAAGTCAGGTATTCAAACTAAATAGCAGCGAGTAAATAATGTCAACTAGCTACTATTTAACTGTCTGGGACACCATTTGACTCAAGAACCTCAAAGCATTACACTGGAATTAAGCCACTAATGGTGCACAAAGAAATTCTGCAAGTGACTCTACATTTTTCAATTTAAGAATTAAAATTATCTAAGTGGTAGTTTGATTGAGCTAACCAAAACCATTGCAGTTAATATTCGACTAAGGTTTTTTAAAATTAATAATTTACATTTATGATCTCTTGTATGCTTAAATGAGTAGGTACACAACTACAAAGATGGTTTTCTACACAGTAAGAATATCTCTTTCTCTCCGTTCGAATGAACACAGCACATAATGTTATATTTTATCTATCGATCTAAAATTAAAATACACTTGTTTGGTACCTCTTGTATACTTTGTTAAAATCCTTGTTGTGTTAGCCCACGCAATTCTGCAAACCAAAATAACACAATCGGCCCGCCTATTGGTTGATATTCTGTACGTATGAGTCATCTGGCTTAATTTCGGGAATCAATGTAACAGAGATTTTGTAGATACCGAACTAAAATTAGCAATGATATCGCGCGAGGTTATAAATATTCCGAAGGAATTTCACAAGTTTAATAAAACTTCGGTTGGGTACCTACGTGTTTACAGGCTTGCGTTCGTTACCTCTCTGTTGACCTTTACACGAAATGAATGAAATGAAACAGGTCTATTGTAAAGGATATGAATGTTTAATACGTATAAGGATTAGATTAGACTTTATTAACTTATTAACTAGGCTAAGACAATTGATTTTTACCAATATTAACTCAGAACAGAGTTATTCTATAGTAACGTGACTATAAAAAATGCATATTAAATTTAGATTTTAACTCCACAGAAAAGAATTCAGTACTACTTTCTAGTTTCACTGGTTTCTACCTATGCAAATATATAAAATAATATGCGATCAGTGATTATATGTTCAATTCGTTCAAAGCCTAGAAACTACGATGTCTTTTAACATAAACAGAAAATAATTTAGGCAATGTACCTTGAAATAAAAGTTCTAATCACCTTTTTTGTGATGCATTAATGAGAATAAAAATTATTGAATAATACATAATTAAATTGTTGTTTGTTGCATAAGAAATACTGATGAGATGATTATTACACTGACTAAGAAATATTACTTAGTGAATAGTGATAGTATTTACTTGGTGGTAGTTTCGATACTGAGTCGTCTAGGTAGGTACCACCGCAGTGCTGGCACTGGATATCTGGATATCCTCCCATGAAATAAGAGTGCTGTGCACTTCTTTGTTTCGGTATGAGAGCATTATAGCTAGTGAAATTACCAGGTATAAGACACCTAACATCTGTTGTCTCAGGTGACGGGCACAGCACGGCATTGATGGAGAATAATAACTGTCTATATCAGTTGTTGGTCTCCTTCAATGTTACTCTATCATGGTCAAGCGTATCATTTACCGTCCTTTTTACTTCGTAACATAAAAAAATATATATCTTATTTTAAAACTAAATAAGTCATATTTATTCAATGCATCAGTCATCATCAACCCATACCGCCCACAGCAGGGCACAGGCCTTTCCGCACACCATAGTTATACAACAGTAATAGATACAGTTATATAACAGTATAAGAACTAAATTGTCAATAAAAATGTTTGGCAAAAATATCACAATTCATCTTCTTAACTATTTGAACTTTACACGTACGCAAGATAATTCTTGCGTACGCGTAAGAACGTGTACTTTGTCAAACAATGCTATTAAAATCTTTATTTTTAGCGTGAAAAGTCGTTGACAGTGATTGCGCCCAGAAATTTAAACGCAAAAGTCATTAATTTGAGATGTGTCACCAATTAGCGTGGGTTTAAATTTAGCAAAAACATGCTATTGACTGAAAAATAGAAAAAAGTCTCATTTTTCATTGTCCTCGTCATAGTACGGCTAAAATAGCCGTTGCCTCACCCGCTAACGCGAGCGTATCAACAAGTTTCAAAACAAGCCGATCACTCGCTACTATAATTTCGTAAGCACCTTCATGCTCTCACCGTTTAAGTATTTTAACATTTTCAACTGCTCATACCTTTAAGCTGGAAAAGCGGGTGCCTCCTGCTATAATGTAGTCGTAGTAAACCATGTCCTTATACAATTACTTTGCTAAACTTCCTTATAGAAGTATCTAGTGCGTCACTAGAAAAGTGTTAGTTCCACTTGTTTTAATACTTTTATTCAATAATTAGTTAGAAAATACCTATATTACTTACATGACAATATTGTGATTTTCGCACCGTGACAGAATACAAAATTTATTGTAAGACGTCTACTGAAATCTCCAGATCACCTTAAGAGACGAATGAGTGTGTGAGAAATAAAAATTTGTTTAATCCATACTAATATTATAAATGTGAAAGTAACTCTGTCTGTCTGTTTGTTACGCTTTCACGCCTAAACGGCCGAACGGATTTTATTGAAACTTGGTATGTTGATAGACGGTAAACCTAGAATAGGTTTTAGGCTACCCCTACCCCACTTACCTCAAAAGGGGGTTGGGAGTTTGTGAAACATTCCGGAATTTTTGAAGTAGGACGCTGAATTTGGTATGCAGATTATTTGTCAGAAACGAATAAATATGGCATAATTTTCTTTCCGAAAATCCACCACCTAACCCTTCAAAAAAGGGGGGAAGTAGAAATATGCGATTTTTATATTAATATATATATATATATATATATATTTACTTACTTATTTTTCAGAAATGGACTCCAGAACCTTTAAAGTTGGGGGAGAAAGGAGATTCCTATGTATAGTGATATGTATATGTATGTAAATAAAAAAAATCCACTGACATTGACAAACAGACATGTTAATGCACACAAATGTTTGTACTGCCGGGGATCGAAAGTTAGGGGGAGAGGGATTTCAAATAGGACTTTCGCAGTATTTTTTTTTTTCGAAAAGTAACTCGAAACCTTTAATGTAGGGGAGGGAACCCTATGTATTAATGCATGGGAAGGAATCCTATGTAATGTTGTCTATGTGAAGTTGGGGGGATTTCACAGTTCACAAGGAAAAAGCTATAAATAAGTATGAGGACTATTGTCACAAATAATAAATCTTGCATATTATTTTTCTGAAATCAGTCCTAAAATTCTTTATCAGGGAAGTGGTACCGTGTTGACCCGAATTTATCGGAGAGCGAAGCCGCGGGCAAAAGCGAGTAAAATATATTTTTAAGATCTGTTACAATTTTTATAGGAAACGCTTTTCGTCAATAGAGCCCAAATCTCAACATGACGACATTCCATTGCAATAGCACCTTAATGGTGGTCTTTTGACAGATTGTTCCCGCATAATGTGCCAAACTATCATCATTGACACGTCATTATGCTGTTTTGTTATGGCAACAAAATAGACGCGGGAATGACGTTATAAAAATATTATAACAACATTTTTTTTTCCGCCAGGTTTAAATAACAAATACAGTGAATGGAATGCCAATTAAACAAATAAAGTTACAATCTATGTGTGTCATGAATCTTATTGACACATCTGTAAATTGTATACTTAGGTAGCGTTGAACCCTATGGATGTTTCAGAATGTAAGGAATTAAATAGACTACGGAATATGACAAATATATTATGACGGAGCAAACTGAGAAAAACCACATGATATTTCATTCATTCGGAAAGAATGAACTCGCCTCATGCTATTTTTGTGCATGAAAAAACGAATTCCACGAAAGCTCACGCGATGCCTGTAACCGACTCATATGAAAGCTCAATGCCGAGAAAATAATAAGTTTTGATATAATTAAAATGACACTAATATGATAGCGAAAATTTGTGATTGTGAATGTGTGTTATATTAATAAGACTGTCCATACAGTTATCTAACACGCTGGATTAACACATAGACTACGGTTTAATGTCCCACCTATGATATTCTGTATATCATTGTGTCCTACCCGCGGCGTTACCCGTGGTATAATATATTTTATATTATAGTGTGGTAACACCGCAGGCGGGGCACAGCTTTTATGTCCGAACAATATTACTCGTAATAGTTTCCGAAGCATTTAGTCTGGTGGTAATCTGGGTGTTTTTTCAACACTGATACCTAGCTGAATTAACCATAAAATCGACAATACTTGCAACATCTTCCGTCAGCATATTATTCCGAAAGCATCGATGCACTTACTATCAACTAATTTAATAAATAAATGAAATGTAATATTTAATTTAACGCGTGCAACTTCATATACACTGGAGTCAACAGCTCCCTACGTTAGAACCCGCCGGGTGCCTCATTTTAATCGTAAAATTAGAGATGCGCGCCGAATATTTTATCACGTACTTACTGCAATTTATGGGTGCGCAGCTTTATTTTATTGTAACCACTTATTTTACCTTAACGTAAATAAGGTAATGACAGTGTGGTGTATTTTATGCATTTTTGTCATTAATTTTAGATTTAGATTTTGGTACTGGTGATTTCATATTTGGATGAAAAATCTAAAAATCTTTCAAACATTGACTTTTTATAATAACTTATTTTTTATCTGCCTATTTGGTATAATGATTAAGTAGTCAGCTACAACACCATGCGGCTGGACCCGCAAGTATTTTGTGATATTTATGTGCATTACATCTATTAAATTAGTGCCCAATTTTTACTTTTAATCCAGAGCACGGAGTAAACAATAATAATTACCATTGTTAGTGATAGGCTTGAGATCAGGTGGTGAGAGGTGCGGCAGCGCATGGTGGGCGGGTTGGGGCGCAGGCGGCGGCGGCGGGTGCGGGGAGGACGCAGGCGAGGCGGGTTTGTCCCTCTTGCCCTCCGCCTTTACGGGCGCCTCCCCCGCTTTCTGTTGAGCCAGTCGCTCCTGCTTGCGGAACTTGGCGCGCCGGTTTTGGAACCATACCTGCAATGTAAGGGTAATTTAGATGTTAGATAATAATCTGACATTGATATTAATCTTTAAACAATTGCAGTCCAGTGCTGGACGTAGATCACCCCAATTTTGCGCCAGATGTCCTGGTCCTCCGCTTTTCTTATCCTCAACCAGCGACCTTCCAAATGCAAGTTGTCGATTCACCGGGCTAGAGGGCGTGCTACGCTTAGCTTGCCAAGACGCAAACAATAATAATGAATACACACAGCACTTTCTAGTCCCAATTTTTTATGTGGAAGTATGTATGATGAAAAAAAATGTTTTCCCAACTACACATTTTATTTTTTTCTTAATAAGGGTAGTTAGGCTCCTAAAATATACCTAGTTTTATTTACTGCAGTTTTTTTTCTGATAAATGAATACACGTGTCATCATCATCAGCTCATTAAACGTCCCACCGAGGGGCACGAGCTTACTCATAAGGGTGTTTAGGCTTAGTCGTCCACGCGGGCCCAGTGCGAGTTGGACGACTTCACGCACAACCTTTGAATCTCTTCGCAGGCGTGCGCTGGTCTCCTCACGATGTTTTCCTTCACCGTAAGAGCGTCGGATAACATACATATATTTTCGAAAATTCGAAAACACATTGGAGGGCAACATTCAACACCATTGAGCCACCGACGATCTGTAATAATTGTAATCGCGTTATAATTTAAATACACTTCTATTGTATATGAATTATTATGCGACCACAAGTGTAATCTAACCTGTATCAGAAATTCAAGTTTTCTTTTCGTATCTCTAATATAGAAAACACAAGGGCAGTTTCTCAAACATTAATTAAACCAAACAGAAAAACACATGAGATGACATAAACTTTACGCTTCCGTTGAGCTTGAATACTAGAGCACCGGAGCCACCGGATTAAAAGCTCAATACACACTTCGATGATAATATATTTGTCACTATTTATTCCTATAACTATGTAACGTTCGAAACCATTCAATTAACTTGATCGATATTGTACATTCAAATTAAAATCCGTAGGCTATGATGCGGAAAGCATCGTAAACAAAGCTGGAAACAAAAAGATAATGAAAACGTCAGTAACGGACGTGGGCTACAATGTACAAACAAGCGGGCGACCCGACTAATGGGAACGCATCCTGTGCATTGCGCGCCAAATTTTAATGCAAACCGTTTTATATTCGTTCGAATGCGCGCAAATCCGAATTGATCATAATTCGATTTGGTGCGAGAGATAATTGCAACTGCCACGGACGCTGATTGGGCAGAGTAAAAAATGCGTCGCTGTCGACAATACGCACGCTCTATTTGTTCGCCGGCGCTCGCTGATGATGTTTGCTCACCTTTATACTTCTTCATTTACATTTGGCTGACCCGAAACGAATGACTTCACATAAGAATATTGATTCATCCAGGAAAAAAGAAGCCACAATGAAACGTTAAAATTAATACTTCGTTGCCAAATGGATCAAGTCATGTGAATTCAGAATTTAGTGTTAGTTCAGTATATATCGTAAAGCAATTGTTCCTACTTAACCTAAAAAATTAAAACCTTCGTGATGTGTGATGTGACCAAACAAATATCAACTGATCAATTTATGAGAAAGACGCGATTGAGTAAAACTTTATTTAAAACTTTAATTTCAGTTTGTGATCTGGAATATGCATTTGATTCTGGAAGGCAAATCTGTATTTTCCGCTGGAGTTTCCTTGATTTCGCTACTAAAAATCCTAAGGATGATTGACATGTATTGTCTATTATGTAAGTTCTTTGATATTGTACCATAATAGTGATAATCATCATCATCAGGCCTAATACATACCTAATATAACACACGTCTGCATTTATGGCACGCAAATTGAGGGTCCGTTGTATCAGATTACTCATTGCAATTATGCCTTTCAGCCCGTTTTTTGACTAAGTTGAGGAACCAGGCATCATCGTGGGTCTTACAGCCTTCGGAGACGATCCTCTTCCACACGTCGCGGTCTGAAGCCATGTCTTTCCACTTATCGAGGTCGATATCAAACGATATTGATAATACAGCTAACCAAAACAAACGACGTCACATAAGAACGTCACTAAAAATCTTCAAAAACAATAATTAGCAGTTATTTAACGCAGTTAGACCGGCGTTAAAATGCTTGTAGCTTTTTTCAAAGCAATTATCTTTTCTTATATACAAAACAATTGGCTGATTTTCAATGTCGTATTTTTTATCATTTTTATGGCGCATTTGTATTTAGAGACCAAGCGTCGCCAAGACCTGGACAAAAAGACCTCGTTGGCGGGCTAGTAACTTGCCTAAAGTGCACTCACACTTTTATTTTAAAAATCGTTAGTTGGTGACTCGCATAACTAATGCGTGTCACCAGCGAGCGCACCAGAGAGCAAAACAGTAGCCTTAATATTTATTTTTAATATTGGCACAAATAATGTATTCAAAATTTAGTCATTAAATGAATTGGTTTCTCCAGTAGTCCCTGTTATCGAATCCGGCCAGGAGTTTATCATGAACCTAACCTTTTGAAAGGTGTGTATTTCTCTGACCTGTTTCGCATGCAAGAATGCTCTCGTGGAGTAGGCCCAGGCAAGCAACGAATTGTTAAACATAGTTTATACCACATTCAAATGTAAACATATCTGCCATGTTGAACAAAATAAGGTTGGCTATATTTTTGGCTTGGTAAAATTTAACAATTGGTTAATAAGTACATGATTCAAAGAACATTACATATAAATGAAAATAACAAGTACAACATGTTGTTTTATCGTAAACATTTCATTTAATAATACATAAATGTATCAAATCCTTACCGCAACACGATGATTTATAAAAGTGATAACGTGCGCCAAAAGAAATAAATAAGTCAGCGGCCCACCGAATTCATAATTCTACGTTTAATAACGCCTACAGCCTAGACAAGTGCGCAGTCACCTTGGCAATGATCATGACAAACGTTAATGACCCACTCTGTTCTAGAATAATTCTAGGTTTATTAATGTACAAATCGTCAGCGACTTTTTCATTTGTTAGAAGTCATGACTTAATATAACAAAGAAAACTACAAGCTGGTTACGGCTTAGTCAGCCCAACGCTATGCAGTGCAGATTCTGTATAATTATTCATATTTTGTGGTTATTATTTAGGCATCTATAGCATATTAGTAAACGAACCTACTGGTACTGTACTTTACTCATTTAATGTAACCAGTACCTACTGGTTACATTAAATGAGTAAAGTACCTACTGGTACTGGTTACATTAAATGAGTAAAGTTACTGGTAAATTTATCAAATATCTCAAAGGTATTTTATGGTAGACTACCTTCATAGAAGCAAGTCAATAAACAACAAAGAAAATGTTTAAAATTAAAAACAAGTATTTCTAACATATGAAGAAACCAAAATATACTTCTTGATGAATGTAAGTAAAAATAAATAATATTTAAAGGTCCTCGATTACCACAACCGACAATATCCTTAAAATTCTGTATTCATTTCAGATATCTAAAAACAATGTCGAAATGAGTCATGAAAAATCAGAAAGACTGAGGAGTAAAATTAAGGACTATGGTTATGGTATACACATTGCAGAAATAGAGCATTTGAATTAGTTTTTGTTAATTCAAACTTTTTCATTTATTATAGTAAGCGTTGACACAGGCACAAGCCAACGAGGACAAAGGAAGAAAAAGAAGAGATGCAACTTATTCCAAATGCCCATTCCATATATTTTGAGAAATTATTGTTTTTCTATTAAAATTCCAATAATGCATTTGTTCTCACATTAGCACGTTCACTATCCACGCACAAAAGATTCACTTTGGTAGGTCAAAGTATAATGAATGGTCTGTGTCCTTAAATATAACATGGACTGTTTGTTTGGATCACAGTCGTAATAAGAATTTTGTTATATTTAGTGGAAACAAAATTTTCTCTTAAATATAACATCACCCTCTGCTAAGAAAGATATTTCTAGCAGCTCTCTGTTATAGATATTTCTATAATAGAGAGAATAGCTAGTAAATATCGACAATTACTACAATCATATATAAATATATTAATAAACTTCGTAATACAATGCATCATACGTTGCATTTCCGTTAACTGTCTCTAGAGCATCTGCTATGGAGATATGAATTTAATTAATGAGTTACAATTTGAGCTCACGCCCGCCTAACGACACTGCCGACATTGAAGTGTATGATATATTGTTTTAAGTGCACTCAGCAGATTATGTATGTGTTGTATGTCAGTTGGAATGCACATGTCATGTTTTGCAGCAGCTGGAGCACTATCATATCACAAACAACTCATAAGTTCTCTACTAGCAACGAAATGCTCTTCTTACGTGGGTTGTTCTTCTAATCCTTATTAATAATGGCAATCATAATCAATCTGTCAGTTCAGACTGCTGAAGGTTTCTCCTTAACGCATTTCATTTAGTCAGTTTATTAGAAACTGTTATCTCGAACCCAATATATTATCCAGCCGGGATACATTGGCAGACACCCAGCGTGCAGAATACGGCAATACATACTCCTCATCATAGTGAAGTAACAGTACTTGTTTCAGTGTGTATAAAAACAGTAAAGAAGAAGAAAAAAGAAGATAATCGACAAAACTATTCATAAAGGTGGTGCCACTGCACCACTTCCGGTTGAATAAATGTTATATTGAGACATTACATTTCGATACAATTGTTACAAAATATTTTAATACAAACATAAGCCATTTGACAACTTACTCGTAGTTTAATATAATACAGTAATTTCGTAAAAATATACGGGAAGTTGATACTAACCGGAAGCTTAAAGACCAACTATTAACTATGTCTACAATTTAAAGATGCGACACATTTTAAATTTCAATTCATGTTTACCTTAATACATTAGACAATTTATACGTTCAACTATTTGTGATTAACAGCACTTATCCATAACATAAAGATAAAAGTATATGTTTAGCAGTGGGCTCTCACGAGCTGTTAAAGTAAGTTTAAGTAGGTCAGATTGATAAACATTTACAATTATCCAGGTATTCTAACAAACGGCTTTACTGCCTCTGACATGGTTAGATGTTACGTCCACATTGACAGCTCAGACAGTTTAGCTTTCGCCTTACAAGCTTTCTATTCCTATACTCAGTTGATTTAAGCCTCTAATGAACAGTAATATATGCACTCCCTTCAAGGAGTCCATACGACTTAAAGACCACGATAACTATCTATACTAGAGAGGTAGTCATTCTTTAATTGTAACATTATTCAGTAACCAACTAGATTCAAGATTCTATACTTGGGCAGATATGGATGGATCGGGATGTCCACCACAAAAGGTTTTTTTTTTTCGAACTGACTACTGCTGTTGGCCGCAGATGGCCTTTACAGCTTCACCGGGCAAGTGGCGAGCGCAGATGGCTCTCAGCCTTAATATTTACACAACGAGCCTAAGGGCGTCCCCGAACGGGACTCGAACCTTGGCTTAGGGCGTTGCGGGGGGCTTGGTAGCCTAACATATGTTTGGGCACATGCTGGTTACGCGAATAGGGACTGTGCGAACCTACAGGGACACGCGACGATGGCCCCCGCCGGCGGGGGCGGAATCTCGGTTGTCGGTTTGTGGAGTAATCTTAGTGTTTTAGCTATTTCGGCCGCCGATGCGGCGGCGACCGTGGTAGGGTCGTCCGGATCGTCTAGCACGTCCCGTGGCCGCCGACGTCTATGCGCGCGAGGTGAAATGTTATTATTATTAGCTGCTGTTGTAGAATAATCAGCAGAGGAGACAATGAGCGGATTTGAATGCGCTATTGCCGAGTCGAAGAAGCGTTTGGACGCCAACTTTAGGTACTGAAATCGTAGGCAGCCCTAAGTCTAAATGAAGGTTCAAGTTGCGTATGAACCACGGCTCTCCCGTGACTACGCATGAACTTGTTCTGAATGACTTGTAGCCTATGGACTTAAAATTAAAAGCCAATTAATTTCAAACGCGTCTACTCTATTAAGTTTTGTTCTGTTAAATCAAGCTATCGCAATTTTGTGCGTAGACTGACCAATTGGGCAATTGGTATATTAGAATATATACTTACTTTATATCCATAATAGGTACAAGGACAAGTCATCTTGCGGTATTGCAGCAATAAATAAAAAGTTATAATGATTTAAAGGCATGAATTTGGGTATATCAAGATAATAATTAAATAAAGGCATACCTATCTCAACAACTGTAAAATAAGGATATTGCGTCTACCGGGGATAAGTAGCGTAAGCCCCCAAGCTCCCAAAAAATCCTGTCGGTCCATGCGTCAAACACCCCATATACAAGAAAAACCAAACAAATGTTATTCCCGTGGATATATACTACTCGACCATGTTCTTGAGAATATGACATGTTGACGAGTGGTTACCGTGGCACGATACCAATTATAACCGTCTAATGGTCGAGAATCGCTCCAAATCAGCCCACCACCACGTCACTATAAATCATAATCATTACATTTGACACGACGTGTCCAACATTATAAGATTTAATTTAACTGCTTTGTAAATTGTATATTAGACATATAGTAACAATTATCATCACTTAGGTTAATTTCTACGATATTATATTATTAGGTGCGTCATTTTATTTCTCTCTTCAACCTATCGCAGTCCACTGCTGGACCATAGGTCTCCCCCATTTTGCGCTAGATATCCCGGTCCTCCGCTTTTCTCATCCAGCCTCCATCAGTGACCTTTCCCAACTCGTCGGTCCATCTCGGGCCGGAGTGCGTCCAAGACGCGGTCTCCACTACAGAACTCGTCTGCTCCAACGACCATCGGTTCTACGACATACGTGACAGCCCACTGCCGCTTTAACCTCCTGATCCGACGGGCTATGTCGGTAACTTTGGTTCTCTTACGGAATAAATCATTTCTGATCTTATCCCTAAGAGAGACCCCGAGCATAGCTCGGTCCATTTTATTTACTTTAATTAAATCTAATATTTAACTACTTCGTAGTTGCAGTCTTCACTTTTGCTTTATTTTAATTAGATATGTATGTGTTAAGTGTAATAGGGATACTATCAGCAGTTATTTAGTAGGTACCATAGTACAAGCTACTTGCCCAAATTGAGGCAAGGAGTGCCGATAATAATGCGGCATCTTTCGTATATTTCTAGTAATTTGTTAGTGAAATTGTGTATTGTCAAAAACTCAAAATGTATTTATTGTCTAAATCTTAGATAATCACGAAGAAATTCAAACAAACAATTTCCGAGCTAACAAAACATATGAATAGTTACTGTTATTTATAACATAAATTATTTATTTAAATTTTGCCCTTAGCACTACTATAACAAGTGAAACTGAAAGAAAACTGCCCAACCGACGCGATGGGCAATTTTTGCCGGGAACACTTTTTGGGTGAGACTGTGCATCTAGTTAGTTTATTGTTTATCTAAGTATAAAAAGAACCTTTATGTCTACGTACTTGTCAAAACTGTAGTAGTTGTGTCAATGTTGTAATTTTTACATAGGTACATATTACACAATAAAATGTCAAGAAACAAAAGGAAACGTAAACAATACTTAATACAATACCCACTACTAAAGAAGGATTCAGGATATATTTGCTCATCAAATGAAGTGGAAGATTGCTAAAGTTCATCATTCCGTTGGATTTTATCTAAAAGAAAATCAGTGCTTCCGAGTGGAAAGGTCCCACGTACGTGCCCTGGCTAACCAAGCGGCAAGACTCGCCTGCTAACGAACACGCCAATCCGGTTGATTGGCGCGACTCCGCGACCGATCGCCCGGGCCCCAGCCTTCCGCATTATTTCCGAATTGGAAAAAAAATCAAAGCTCCCACAGCGTATGCGGCATCCGCAAACAAACAAATAATACAAGAGCCGCCGCCAATACAAATGAGTACCGATACGACGGCGAGCGGAATGCGAAGTCGACGAAGCCGAGCGTGGGCCGAGGCAAATAAACGTCCGCCAATGTGTTTGTAGGAATTTGTTGCGATGTTTATCGTATACGATGCGTGCTCACAACGTAAATATTTCGTAAAATTTTCCTTGGGGCTGAAGTCCGTGACATTATTACGCCATACCTCATTTAATGATCTATTTAAGTGGATTCGTAAATGAATGGCATTCGATTATACGCATAAATGTGCAAGCGAATGTCAATAATAAATAACGGGTGGGCAATTAAGCGCAGGATCGGAACAATTGGGCATGGCATCGAAATGCACTTTGCAAATGAAGCGAATGGGGCTCAGCGCACGGGGCTGCATCGGAAAATGTAATTAAACAAAAGATGCACACGCGCGCAGATGCTATCTCAATCTGCTCAGATATGCTGTTATGATAATAAATCTGAAAAATTACGTCGCCTTATTATTAGGCGCTTGCACATTACAAAAGAAAAAAAAAATACTTTTGCCAGCCAATAAATCAAATCGTCAAAGCACTGCCGCAGCTAGTATTGGATATTTAGGTATTGAGATATCGAGCAAGATATATTTTCGTGGTCATTTGAAGAGTAAGGTTCAATTGGCCTTTAAAATGCTTTGATGATTATTTAATATTGCGTTCAACAGGTAGAAGTTGTGTTTGATCATGACAAATCTAGGACGAC
The DNA here is from genome assembly GCA_019425675.1 of Leucinodes orbonalis. Classification (NCBI taxonomy): domain Eukaryota; kingdom Metazoa; phylum Arthropoda; class Insecta; order Lepidoptera; family Crambidae; genus Leucinodes; species Leucinodes orbonalis. The sequence continues at coordinate 92,069 of PQWD01002914.1, forward strand.
GTTTACGGAGCGATGAGTCCTTACCACTATTACCACCAATTCGACTTCAATGAATAGCAAAATATTGTTACAGTGCCTGCAGTGCAATTTCATACTCTGTAGTGTTGTCATAATATCGCATGCAAATGTTTTGTATATTTTTTGTGTCATCATCATCAGCTTATTATACGTCCTAGGAGCACGAGCCTTCCCGTAAAGGGTGAATAGGCCTTAGTCATCCTCGCGGGCCCAGTGGATTGACCGACTTTTTCAGTGTTTCATTTTGATCAATCCAATCTATATAATAAAATATTGTTTTAGTATTTTGTTTCTAACACAAAGTAGTTTATACTATTTTATTTATTTAGAATTCACCCAAATGCAACATATAGTTTATGTTACTCTTGATTCAAATCCTAATTAATATAAAAGCTCACAGAACCACGGGTTGCTTCTGTGAGCTTTTATATTAATTAGGATTTATTTCAATTGTGAAATTAATTCATGCCTGAATGAATGATTTTTCTTTCAAAACTTAAGCGAAATAACATACGATTTCAGCTTTCAAACTCTTACGAGCTTCATTTTAGTCGTGTATTTTATGGCTCAGTTTGCATAAAACATTAGATCTGTTTGATTGATAAGAGTTGCTTAGATCAAGATTTATGTCTCCTAGTAAACTCGTCTATTGCAATTTAACAATAGATACATTACAAAAGTTAAACATTCTGACATTAAGCAAACCTTACTGCTTGTCCTGAGCGGGAACTGTAATTGCAAAGCATGATTTACAAAACCCATTCGCTAAATGCATAAATGAGCCCATAGCAAAGTTACCGCACAATAACTGGTCATAGAACGTGAACATTAAAATGTTTAATAATGATCTTATTGGCGCTCCTAACCGTAACAAAGAATAGCCCCCAATTATTAACAGCAAGCGCAACAGAAGGTGGTCTATACAATCGTCATAAGGGGTAGTTGAGCACAGCTCCCTCGGTAAACAGTAGCAAGCAACAATGGTTGAGTATTAAAATAAACAGAGCGAGCATAGCCATGTGGCTCTGTCGTCGGGCGAACTGACAAACACTAACAGAGCGCCGGCTAATATATTCAGCGGGTTGCACGGTTCAACAGTACGATGAGGGGTGACAACTGGCCAGTGTTCGAAAGGGCAACGTGCAAAAGAAAATATTATATCTGTGGTATCTAGAGCGGTTTTGACATATGTCAAAATGTACAAATATTTTAGCGCGCTATTTAAGCCATTATATACAAGTAAAAAGATGTTTCATAAATAAATTAATGATTTAACTAGAATTTATTTATGTGTAATTAATGGTTTTTATTAAAATTACCATCAGTAAGGCAACAATCAATTATAGCAAAAGGAAAGTAATTTAATAACGGTTTTAAAGTTTAATTAGTTGAAATCTAGAGTTTTTAACTCATTGAAAAAGCTACAAGTGTATTTAGAACTGTAGAGAACCCTAGCTTTAATACAAGCGTACTCAGCGTCCCCTTCGCCTCCACTGGGCTATTCTACAACTTACAACTTTGTCTTTGGTTTTCTAATGAACGTGACTGAACTAAAATACGGGAATGCACCCGTTGATATTCTGCTTCTACTTAATTTAATATTTATTTCAGTGAAAATAAACGAGAGGCAACTATGAGGTCATTTTTCATCGAATTAGCTCAGGGGAGGTACATGTGTTCCAGTCATTATTTAGCGCGTCCCTGTAAAAAATGTTTAATGCAGGGCCAACGTAGCGGAAACTAGAGGGTTTGCTTGTCACTTTATATGGATTAGCTAATCATCCATTCAGATTTGATGTACTGCTTATTTTATACACTCCGCGATGGAAGCTGTTAAGTTTGGTCTTATATTTTTTATTTGGTGTTTTTGATGCGTATACATGTGCAATTTTTGTTAATAAGTTGAAATTTATAATTGTGTTAGGAGTTGGAGATTAGAGGTAGGTTAAATGTCTGTTTGAGTCACATTTTACAAATACACTTGATGGTGTATGGTGGTTGACTTATTATAATGTTTGAGAATATTGCTATTTTTTTCTGTACATTTAATGCTTACAAAAGTTATTATGTGTATTAACAAGCCGCTTGATTTCATTCACCTTCAATTTACAGCAACTAAGTTTATAATATTACCAGATTGTGTGATACACAAAAAGAGCCGTTTCTGTGTAAAATCCTAATTAGTTATACCTATCCACGTTGAATGTGTGCGTCCCGTTCGGTGATATTTGCGCTGTCAACTAGCGCTATGTACAGAGGGCGGCGGGTCGTCTTTATTTGACACGTTGTCAGAGGGCCACCCTCAGGCGTATGAAAAACGTGAGGCCGCGCGGAATGATCTAATTGTATTCATTAGCCAGGGCCGGGCCAGGGCAAATATTGACGATCGTCGCTCACCGCTCGGCGCCTCGGACGGCCTACTCTGAATCCGTATCTGTGCTTACATTGGTGCTAGGCACACACCTTTACGTTTACTTACTTTACCGCTCATAAGGCTACATAAAGCTTTCTTGATTAAATGTTAAATGCACATCAAAATAATATGTAATCATTTTTAAATTTTATATCTACCTCTTAAAAACATTATTGAATATTATTTAGAATGTTATTTTTCAAACAATCACCAAATTTAAAAAATGATCTTTAATAGGTTAGGTACCTATTAAAGATAATGATTATTCTTATTGTTAAAGAAACACGATGCAATATAAAAAATATGAAGTATAAAAACTGTTTTCTTTACTCTTTTGTTAAAAAAATTTTTTCCGGCATCTTTAATGCACATAAAGAAGTTAAACTACGCCCATAAAATAGCAATTTAAAGTGAAGTGGAAATACATTTTGATTAACTGCCGTGCTCCAAAACGCCTTAACCATTGCCAAGATAAATCAATCTTTCGCGTGTCCGATAAACGCGATCAAACACCGCGAACACACCCCTATGTTTATACTTAGCGGATGAAAAGGCAACTCAGAACGCCCCGGAATAATATTAGCTACCCTCGATAATCCGGCCGATTCTATTGCCTTGTCGGTTTCATAAAGATTCCGACCCTATAGTTTACCATTAGAGTCTAAAAACGCTTGATGGTAATAATGCTGTTACGTCATTATTGAATGGCTATTATTTTTTTACTAACTGGTAACATGTGTTAACATTTGCTGATAATCCTGGATTAACACATCATAATAAAGAGATGAATGCATCGTTTATTCAGGCCGTATGTCAACGCCATTCGAAGGCGTTTAGGTTGACAGGTGTGCTGACGCAACTCATCTCATTTGATTGGCGTTTATAAACAACAACATTTGAAATGTTAGGTGTTGGAATTAAGTACGCTACTTCTGGTAAATACTTTTTCAATTGAGATCGTAAAGCAATGCATCCATAACAAGCTCTTAAATGTGTTTACAGTGAAATTCATTATAAAATATTGGTAAAAATAATATTAGGTTGCACTTTACATTATCATTAAAATAATTAATTATTACGAATCCGTATTTATGACTGAACTGACTAATTATAACATACAATTAATCGCTATTTGAGAATAGATTCAAGATTATTTGAATTTATACAAGAGATCACAGAATCATTCAAAAAATTTCGAACATTTTTTATACGTCAGTTACCTACCTTTGTTCAACTAAATTAAAAAATAACGTTCCATAAAACACTACGCTCGAAGTTTTAGCTGACCCCTGCTGCAGGGTTTAATGTTTTAGGACTATAATGAATAAAAATAGTATCTAGTAGCTAGGCGTAACAGATGCGTTCATAGTCTTCCGCACGATTACACTTCTTCACCCCTGCCATCGCCGGTTAATAAATAATAGCTATCCTGCTACTTACCAATGACGACTCGCAAATGACTTTACGATTTACTATACTACTAAATTAAACACTTGTTTACGGAAAACGCTTGTCATTTCTGGTACAAAATATGTAATTCTATTTGCAATTTTGTGCACATCACTTATATTTTGCGATACAAATGGGGCTAACAAGTACACGATTAATCACCCGTGCCCGATCGAATACTTCCCTAACTTTGAAAGTGCTATTTTCAATTAAAAGTAGGACAGATTTGAATCGATTTTGACGTATCACCGTGAATCTTCAGCGAAACAATAAAGAGCAATCAGGATCGGCCGAGTGCCGGGGCACGCGACACGACAAATAACCGATAGCGATCGGCAGATGTTTCTATAAAATGGCCGCGCTCCACTTATTAATCATTTGAGATAAGTTTTTGTTACATTGGACACTAGTAATTAACCTCTTTGAAAGACACTTATACACAAAAAAAAATGCACTGAAATTCACACAGCGTTATTAAACCCTAAGTTAAGCGTAAACCGTGTAGTATGGGTACTAAGCAACGAATAAACATACTTTTACAAAGACACTCAATACTGAGTCGTCTAGGTAGGTACCACCCATGTTTGTATTGCCAGGGGATCCAACCCGGAACCCATGGTATAGTAGCCAACGTCTTAATCAATATACCAAATGAGTCGTCTAACAGCTAAATATGAATGTCTAATTAATAAATCGACGAAATTTTACTAGGCATGAAAAGAATAGATAGAAAACATTTTTGCAAAAAAAACTATTACTCTCTAATAAGAAAAGGGCAGGCAGGATTTTCAAAGATTGTAAATAGAGTTTAGGTATAATTCATAGTCTTACTCTGATAAAAAAAAAATGTATAATATTGATGTGAATAATGGTTTGTAAACAGTAAGAATTATACTAATACCTGTATTATTTAAACCTTTATTTATGTTGCAAATAATAAGAAAAATAAATTAAAAAACGCAACACACAACAATTTAAACAATAAATGGAGCATCAGACATAACATCAAACTGACACGCGGATATACGATAATATTCGCGATTGTCTCCGATCGGTGGATGATAAATGTGAAACTCGTGGAGCGAGGATGTAATATAACTTAGCATCGAGTACGTTTGCACCAGCAAATGGTGTGTGCGCGAATAGTTTGACCAAATGTACGGTTATTTGGAATAAGATTTGTGTTCATTCTAGCGTCCACGGCTTATGCAAAGCATTCATTCTTTCAAAGGACGTTAGTCATAGGAAACTTTGTGTGCAACTTTACGTAAAAATGTGGTGCGAATACGTCAAAATAATTTGACCAAGATTGGGCACATCTACAGATCTGAGAAATTTTTCTGATCGTAAACGCATAGAGGGATAGACGCGAGGGATAAACGCGATTTAGGAAGCCTAAGAAGGCTTTCTAAAAGATGTGTAATAAAGAAAAAACTAACATCAAATTTTTGTTTTAAAGGGTTGGTAGAACAACAAAATGTAAAGAGAACAAAAACGGGTCTCTTTTATACTTACAAGAGCATTTATTATTTATTTTTCATTGTGACATCGAATGCGTGCTCGAGGAAATAGAAAAAGTTCGTCCATTATATTCGAAAATGCCAGTTCATCTTGGGGCCAGAAGCATAGGCGGGCCGTCACAAACTATCACGCGAGTGCGATATATGGATATCATAACCGATCCCAGCCATTGTCGCACTAGCCGAGAGTGGGGAATCTGATTTGTAGATGGGACGCCTTAATATGGGTAATGGAATTGTGGGGATTTACACGTCTACGTTTTACATACAAAGATTTTCAGTGAATACCACCACAAGGTTTGTCAATTGTGTCAAGATTTCTAGTTTTTGTGAAAAAAAAAGCATCTACAGTACATTAAGTGATTTGTGCCATGAATACCCTTTTAATTGAGTAACATATTTTCTATATATATGTGTGTTTCTAATAATAAGAATCGCAAATCACCTAGGAAATATATCATTTGGTCGATGTTGACAGAGGCCAAGCTTGTGTCCACATTGTGTTTTACACATTTTGCTTAGGTTATGTTAGAACTATGACCTCAACAAACCGCTAGCCGAGCGCGCGAAGCTCGCGTGTCGCGCCAGCGGTCAGGGGAGCGCCACAAACAATCTTTTGTAATAAAATTCCGAACAACGACGTTATTAGTAACTATGTTGGTTATGGCTACTATAAAACTTTCGTACGTAACTCTGTGGTAAATTTCACTTATAGTACTCATTTTACAAATATGTAAAAGTAAAATAACACAATTTGTCTCTGGAGTTCAAGCCTACGAAATGTTATCAATTTCCAAGAAAAGTAATCAATTCGGTTCTTATTATTTTCCGGAGTACCTATACTCTCAACTTTTTGAATTATTTTTTAAACATTTGATGATTACACTAAGGATAAGTTTACCTTTTGAAAATATTAACATAAATATAATGAATTTTCGAAATGCATAACTGTAGATCAAATCAATAAAAAATAAGAACACTCACATTTATTCCTTCAAACAGTTAAAGAACCCAAAAACTAATCGCTAATGTAATTACAATATCATACAACGAAACCGTGCGAATATCCAAATTACAAATCCCAAGATACCAAACTACACAGACGCGGGACGAAATTTTCTCACATTCAAATTGTAGTTTCATCTAAAGGGACGATAGCTGCACTTGATCCCGCGCGTCCCGCGGGACCTCACAACAAGTAGCCGGCTAAATGAAAAATAATTGCGCGCGAGTTGTTCTCTGACAAAGGGTCGCGAGCGAGATGCAACTTTATACATACAATGACCCAGAGAGAAACAAAAATAATGGTACCACATTCAAAGTTTTGATTTGTAATTATTTATGGCGGGTGGGAGTTTTCACCTTGGGACCTTTAATGTGAGAAATTCGGCACACTGCATTCTCACACGACTATAGACTTTTATTGTCATGTAATTTCGCAAAACAATACTTACAAGCTTATTGGTATTTGTTGTTGTCGTAAAAAGATTTTGTTTATAAATAAATCCATAACAATAGTTGCTTTAAAATATCTTCCATAATTCTGCAAGAATTCCAGGCAACCTTTAGGAATCTTAGTTAAAGAAAGTATTTATTGATCTAGATTTAAAAATAATATGTGCCAGCGTCATGCGTAAATAGGATGTAGGATCTCAGTAGGGTGAATTAAAATAATAAAAAAACTGTACTACCTACAACCTACTACCTTGATACTAAAATTTTAACTTAGAACATATTTTCAAGGTAGAAGACAACGTCTTAGTTTTAATTCATATTTTACCAAAGTGCTTCGTTTTTTTTTTTTACTTCCAAAATTTATCGTGTTTTTTGCTTTGAGGTGATTATTGCTGCTTAGAATAATTATAGAAGTTAGAAAAAATATTTTCAACAAAATGGGATAGAACGATTTTAATAAGCAGTATACTGCGATTTGTTACAAAACAACAACTATTAAGTTTTAGTAACATGCTACTAATAATGACAGTTTTATTGTTCAGCACTTCAAAAGCTTCGTACCCATGTTATGCCCTATGCAAACCTCGCGCCAATTTTAATCACTTAAGTGCTCGCTACGATTTGCACTACTTTATCGTGAATAGCTAAAGAAGAAGAATGGTTTCATGCAAAAATAATATTTTTACACAAACACTCTAAGATGCGTTGCAATTTACTGAGTGTCAGATTTCAAATCGTAAGGAACTGTGTCTCAGTGAACAAATATCTAATTGCAAGTATAAAAAAAACATTTCGTTTTACATGCCACAATTTTAATAAAAAAAATATGACATTCACTAGCGCCATCTAGTCCCAAGCTAAGCAATTCAGGGGTTTACTCTTTAATTCATTATTTTACAACTGTTGGCAAGACAAATTCAGGCCGCCTTAAAAAGCTTCCTTAATTTATAATCTACTAAGTCGTGAGAAAATCGTATAAAGGGCTTGATCACAGATAGAGTAATCACCAGGAATGATCGTCATACTCGTATCTCGTCCCGTGGGAGCCCAGCGCGCGCGCACCCTATCTCCCACGCGATGCGATATGCTTGTCCGGTGATATCGACCTTGCATTGCCGTGTCGAATGTCATGCCTCACCCGCGATTTAACGTGACGACAACTTAGTAGCCGTAATGCATAACATCCTCAAATTTTTTAAGGTGAACTTTGGTTTTACATATATTTAATCATATCATTTACTACCAGCATAACACAGCATTTCAAAGTATATTACTAAATTAAAATCAAACCTTTAAAAAATGCAGATACATATTTACCAAAATATTCTCTTTAATTGTTTTTTTATAAGTTTGACATAACGAATATAAATTAAGTTGAGTTCAAAGGTGCCAAATAACATAAAAAAACATTGTGAACGATTAGTTATATCGGATATAGCCTACAGAAACGAAAGATTTTCTATTGTATCTGCAATCCTGGTGGTAAAACGGTTAATCACCAAAACAGTCGCCTGAAATAACTGGTTTAACTAGTTCAGGCAAAATCAAATCAAATCAAATATTATTTATTTCATTAAATAGTAATAAATATACATAAAAGCTCAAAATTCACATAGGTTGGCAAAAATCACATTATGCCTGAACTAGGTAAACCTGTTTTTCAGGCGACTTATTTGCTGAATTACAATAAAAATCACTTACAAAAATATAATTTGAAAATCACGCAATTCGTAACAAATAGTTTATAGTTATCTATAATTTTCCTAGTTTTATCATATCTAAACAATAAATAACTAAAACAAGTAAAAATATTTACTTTTCATTTTCAAAAACACAATACAACATAAAAATAAATATAATATAATATTATAATAATAATAAATTATTTATTTCAGACCAATTTCGATCCATAATTGTGTTAGTAACATGGAACTTATAGATATGGTTAGTACTTACAATTATAAAACTTACAAATTGAAAATTACCAATATTTGTATAATTCGATTATTAAGGCCAGTTTTACTTATCTACTAGTAATAAATTATCTGTATCCTCATAGGACATTGAATGGAGGACGCGCTTTAGCTTATTTTTACAGCAGTAATAGTTTTGTGAATATATGCTCATCACAGCATTCAGTGTATTGTATAAAAGGGCCTAAAAAAGATATAGCTATATGGCCCAAAAATGTTTATAGCATGAGCTTATTTACGAATATTTGTTTAATTTTATTGAACAAGTAATATTCGCAGATTTTATACGAGTACAATGTACATTCGCAACTAATAAGATATGTACTTATTAAAAAAATATTAGAGTGCTGGCAACTTCATTAGTTACATCGATTACGTAATTATCCCTGGCCAAAACAATTCGAGTTGCAATTTATTAATTAATTTATTATGCTACAAAAGTTTATCTTTAAGGGCATGTACAAAAGCAACCATCAAATGGCAATCACATTATTAGATTAAACTGAACCACAATCGATTAAGCAACATGCTTATTCCCAAAACGGGGGCTGTTTCATTCCTGATGACCCTGGGCCCGATCGGACGGGAGTTCCGCGCTAAGTGATTACATGATCGTCGAGCGCGACGCTCGTCAGCAATCAACGCGATTAACTAGGGCGGCTAACCGTTCCATTACATTGACGTTATTGTTTCAATTAGACACTATTGTGGCCCTAGCGAGATGGGCCGTTCAACGGTGCCTTCAATGCCAGCTGTGCCTCGGCTGTTTAAGTAAACTGCTGAGCTCCGAGCTAATTTATATTGCTTTAGTAAATGGGAATAATAGTCATTCATTTTTGTAAGAACAAAATGTATTGCTCAGTTCTTAGTTTCAATAGAAAATTTCATAACAATACATTTATTATGAAGAATTAATTTTATTATAATCAAATATTCAAAACATATTATATAAGAAAAATATCAGTATTTACTACCATTACTTATTCTCAGAAAATAATGGTAGTAAATACTGATATTGACTATACTATACTATACTGAGAATGCAGCGATAGATCGTTTTTATAGTCAACCTTATACTGGTGCAGTAGTGACATTTTACTAAATAAAATTCTTTTGAATTATTTTTGTACTTAAATTATTACGCTCTTTATATTTGTATGAAAATTTATTTTTTATTAAAGCTCCTCATTAGTCAATTTAGTCAATTTCGTATTTACATTACAAAGTATAAAACAAATAATTAATGACGATCTATGTGGAGTAATGGCCGAGACGTCAGGCTACTACACTAAGTTTACGGGTCTGATCCCAGGCATTACAAACATTGTGTGAAAGAAAGAAAGAAAAAATCTATTTCAAATAAATCTGTTACAGATGCTTTTGAATCGTCAATTGTTATTATTATCATATTTTTTTTGTGACTCTACCACCGGTTCGGAATTAGTAGGATCCATGTGTGATGTGATGTGAATGACCATTTCTGTTTGTAATACTCTGGGTGTTACTATGTATAATATGTATGTATTTCCAAAAAATATGAATATAAGATGATTCTCAGTTGTTAACCACCCTAACTGATCAAAATGAAAATTCAAGCTCCTCGTTTAATATATAGCTAGATGGTGCTGTGTAATGTGGAGTATCAGTGAATATTTATTTATTTATTAATATTTCTCAGTAAATTAATTACAAACGTTCATTGACATGGCGTTTCGGCATTTTTATGTTAGAGGTTAGAGGATACACAGACCACCTCAGCGGATAAAGATGTCCATATGTAAAGCTGTAGCTTCTTGTGGCGCTTAGCTTGTAAATCCTAGTACCTATATTTTGAGTATAGTAGAATTTCTTATTTATATTTTGTCAGCTAATTCCGGATATTGTTTAGTGCTACAAGAAAGTCATGCTCCCCAAAGAAATCAGATAAACAAAATTACGGTTACCAAACAAGCGATCATTGCAATCCAAACAACAATGGGAGTTTTCATTGCTCATTTGCTGACGTACTACAATCTCAAAGTCGCGTGTCGGGCACGCGCCGGCGCGTGCGGGCCACCTGCGGACGCGCGCTCAGTACATACTCGTACATTTATCACACCCTAACGCGTATTCTTTTATTTGTATAGTGGCGATTTTATCGGGAATAATTTGTTTAATTGACGATATCATCTGCTCTGTTTTGTTACCTATGATATAGTAGTATGTATGTATTTTGAATGTTGTAACGCACATACTCGGTTTATTTACCCATGCGTTAATGTGCAGTGCTGAAATTTCAACAATGGGTTAAAATACGTATTTGTTAATATATTGGTTAATTACTTGAAGCCATGATAGCAAAACATCTGAAAAAACCGTCAAAATATTTCAAATATTGTTAACAAATACATTTGCCAATAGACATCACAGTAAACATAATAATATAGATTCAATGGCATTAAGTTAGTAAGATAGTTGGTTCACAACTTCAACACATATTCAGTGCCTTTTTAAAGCTAATCATCCTATACTAGGAGGTATTAACTACTCTTCGTAATACGATTGCCTATTTAAATTATTGATAAAAATAAATTTAGCAAACACACAAACCCAAAATCAAAATCAAATCAAAAAAGTTACCGCTTAGTCAATTTCTTCAGGTTCAACTAGCCGCTATATCGAATAATACTTGCAGTTAAGACTTCAACAACAATGTTTGCAATATGAACAGCATAACCGATCCAGAATATTCCCTCGGGCTTGTGCGCAAGATGTAAGATCGAGCTGGATTGACATTTTGCTGCGCCTCCCGGGCCGGCGTGTCAATCTTTATTGGGCGGGCGGGCCGTCACGTGTCGCTGACCACCGCACTTGTTGCAATAACAATGAGCCAACAGTGACTGCGTTGCTTACAATGCTCTCATGTTATTGGATTCTAATAGTTCGTTCTATCTGAATCAGTATAATCTATATAAAAAATTTAGAATTGTCTGCCTGTACCTCAAAAGAGCTGTTCTTCGGAGGGGTCATAATTTGAAGCGCAGAATTACTATAGTTCTATTAAGAACGTACAAGAACTATGTATTAAATATATTTTTTCAGTTCTTGTTTAAACAATTTCTATTATTATAATTTTTTTATCATCTATAGGCAGACATTTGACCGCCATCTCACCTGATGGTAAGTGATGGTAGGATGGATCATGCCTGTCTATGCCTAGAAACAGCCTATTCACTCTTGCCTTGAAGACGGCCAGGTTTTAATGATCGGGGAACACATAAGGAGGCAAAGAGTTCCATTCCTTTGCGGTGCACATTAGAAACGAGGCACCATAGCGGGCTGTGCGAATAAATGGAAGTCAACCACGTAAGGATGGAATGCTCGCCAGCGTCTTGTATCCGGATGGTGAAAAGGGGCTGGTGGAATTAACTCGTGTAATTACATTGCACACTCACCAAAATGTAACCTGTAAAAAACTGACAGCCGTGCAACTCTACGCCGATGCTCAAGGCTTTGCAGCTTAGCGGCAGTCAGAGTAGGATCACCAATGAGTCGCTCAGCTCGCCTCTCAATCGAGTTCAAAGCAGCCAGTTAGTATTTGTCTGATCCATCCCATAGGTGGCAGCAGTATTCCATACAGGACCGGACTTGGACTTGATATAATGATAAAAGCTGTCCTGGGGTGAAATATCCCCTGACCTTGGAAAGGATATCAATTTTTTTGCTGCAGTCTTTGCTTTGGACTCGATATATTCGCCGAAGTGAGATTGGCAGTGAGATGAACACCAAGAAGCTCAAGGCTATCAGTTATTGCAACAGGTACATTTCGAAAAATCGGAGCAAGATCAAATTTGCTCCGTTTGGTGGAGAACAGACACGCCTGTGTTTTGGTAGCGTTCTATATTACGATGAGAGATTTTTATTTTCAGTAATAACTACTTGTGTTAGATTTCCCCGCTCTACGTAATTTATACCACAAAGCTCACCAGTGGTACAATATTTAAGGTAAACGATAGAAGAAGGATTGAAAGTTAATGTCTTTACTGCATTCTTATTGAAACCACAAACAAAAAAATCTCTGAAGCAAATTAAATGGTAGCAAACACCCGTTATTTTATGACAGTTGTTATTCCAATGGAAAACAGGATCATGAAATGCATCAATGAGTAGTTTTGATTTTAATTGTACAGTTGTTATTACACTTTTTTATGGTTAAAATAAAAAATGCCTTATTGAAAATGTTTTTACTCCGCTAATGATTATTTAACCCGATAAATTCCAATTCTATGGTTTTAAATTACATAGCTACTTCAGTTTTTACGAAATAACTAACGACCCACCCGGCTTAAGTACCAACACTACAGAAGAACTGTGAACGTTATATAAAAAAACATTATTTTGATAAGTAACTAAACCGCGTTATTTAAAATCAAGTATCTAAATAAAAGGCTACTCTATTTTTTTCATATTTCTTCTATAGCAAGGGTTAACATAACCTTCGTAACTATCAAATCATAAAAACTGATGCTTTGACCATTGGAAGTTTTTTTAACAATTTCCTCGAACTAATCTCTCTCGCCGCACGGGATAACAATAAAACCAAAATGGCCAGTGATACAGAATTTATCGGCACGAAAGCCACGGTGCTACCGCTTGATGGATTAAATTGCCCTATCCCTATGACAACGTAGGCACTGAAAAAATACGCTGTGTATTAAAAAGCAGCTGGTCATTTTTCAAGTGATTCCTTTTGCTCTAGGAGAGCAGGTGGCTGACTTTTTGTTTCCGCGAATGGTTCGCTGGAAATTGTGCGTTTGCTCAGTGCTTACAGCGAGCGCTGTTTGCACTCCGCCTCTGATAAATTTGAGCAGGATTCCCGTGTTGAATTAGGACACGCTGTACCTTTTATGTTTATTCTTTTATGTAATGTAAATTTTTGTTGATTAAGCCCGTGTATAAACTGGTGGACCTCGTTCAACTTCATCCAATCAGTTAACAAACTGTGTATTTTGGCGGCTGGAAGCGATATAGAGATTTTTATTTGCGGTCTGTTGATGCTGTGAGTCACCTACTTACTGAGCTTGAATTCATTACGTTGATATTAAAATATGCTACTTTATTTGAATGAAAAATGAAGCATTTTAATAAATCAATATTTTTGTAAGATTTAAGAATCAATGTCATCAAATACTGTGAAAAAAAATTGTATTTTACTACTATATATATCTTTGTGTATTTTACTTTAAAAAAAGGAAATAAAAAAGCAACCTAATTACTCGCCACTCACTAGCACATAAGTGGTAAAATCTTCGTTCATGATTCCATTTGGTACGTAAATGTTACGTTAAATTTTTTATGAATTTTTGGTTAATATATATCATTTGCATGCAAAATTAAATAAATTTGTCATAATCAAAATAACGTAGCATTTATGTTAGTATTGAATAAATAATTAAAGCTGAACATCGTTCAAAAATTCATTTTACGACGCTGGGATAAGAGGAAAATTTGCCATTGGAATGCAAAACGAAAATTGGGGAATGAATATTAATAAACGAAAGGCGAATGTGGCCGCCCGCGGACTCGCCGCGGCGCGCACTTACTCCCAATTATGATTAAGTTTACATGTATTTTGTTCAATACATGCGTACGTGAAAAGATTTATATGTAGTATTATACAATGTATTACTTAAAACCGTCTTATGAATAAAAATACAAACTCCCTGTTGAAAGATACACTTAATTAAAGTTTCTTACTCAGCATAGATCCTTTGGGATCTAAGACATCCTTACCTGTATCGTATAATTAAAGTTACAAGATTCGATTAGTTTCCTTAGAAATTCAATTGATGGTTTAAGGTACATACATTCACAAAGATTTCGGAGTTTGAAAGATCTTAATCACATCAAGCAAACATTTATTTGGAATAAGAATACATTACAGAAAACAAGGACAAGTCATCTTGCGGTATTGCAACAATAAATAAAAAGTTATGACGATCCAAAGGCATAAATTTGGGTAGTTAAAGTAACTAATAAAAAAGGGCATATCTCCTCTATTGTGAAACTAAAGAATTTGTTTCTTCCAGGGATAAGTAGCGCAAGAACCCCCCCTAAACCCCTAAAAATCCTATCCGTCCATGTGCCAAACACCCTGTATAATATCTACGCCGAAATATATTAAGTCATCTCATTCAATGTCATTTTTTGTGTAGCGAATGCTACACAAAAATAGGTCATTGGAAACTTGGCAATGAACAGTTATTTGTTCTTGTCTACAGGTGTTGCTATTTGTAGTTATATTCAAACATTCGTAATAACAAATATCAATAAACGGCTTTATTATTCTAAAAACGTGTTATAAATCTAATTAAGGCGACAATAGCTGCTATCAAACAAGCGCAGGTCAATTTCAACAGATAACAATTACGTTTATGCGTTACGTAGAGTTATAAATATCAGGTTGATAGCTATCCACGGGACGCTCCGGTTTTAATTGTAATACGCGAATTTGTATTTCGCAACGAGTTTTAATTATCTGGAGTCGCGCGTCCGTGAGTTACGCGACCGCGCGCGATATTTATGGCGGGCGATGCGCGCCATCGCGCTATTGCCGCCATTCCAATACACTTTTTAATGTAATGAGCGCTCGGTACCTAGTACAGGGGTGCCACCGCCCGCGCCATGTAAACACATCGCAATTCACTTATCTAGCTCCTTCCTGAGTCGTCTATGAATGCCTTGACAATTAACTTATAACTACACTCTAAATTGTCTACGCATTAATTCCCTTTGCCATGCCATGGCTTTGGGTTTCCACGGTTGTGAAAATATATACTGCTAATTAAAATAATAACATAAGTTCGTATAATGTGAACAAATAAACAGTAACAGTCAATTGCAATTTCAAATGGCAGAGCGTCCCGTAAACGATAATAGAAGATAATGTCAGCATAAGTTTGTTTCAGTGGGAACAATAAGAGCGTCGGTTTCGCCGAGGGCGTCATCTCCCAGAATATGATATAAGGTCGCGGAGTCACCGGCGGGTCGCCGGCACGTTATACGTGATCAGATAACTGCGGGCTTCGTGCTCACACGGGTTCTGGATTGCATTAAACATTCAGCGCGCACACGACTCGCACCGGCTTACATAAAAATGAGCGCTTATTATGAAATTAACTAGAGCCAACCGCGATGCCTGCTAGCTTTTTTATGTAGGCAGACGTCAGCCGCCGCCGAATTACTGGACGCTAATTGGACTGTGGAAATGTGACGGACGCCACGGGAAAGCTACGTTCTTTTTTGCCATCCAAGTTTAGCGTACTTTTGGAAATAACACCCTTGTGTGTGCGTGAGGGTTTGGTGGGACGTGACTTTTTACACATTTGTCACGATCTGTAAATAGCATTTATGATATTATGTTGTTACGTCGTCAATTTATCTTTTTGCATTTCCACAAATGAATGCTTACTTACTTGCTAGCTTTTAAAAGACATTTTAAACAATGCGATACGCGTTTAGTGACAAATTCACTCACTCTATAACGAACAATGCTCACGACGTAGATACCTACTGTACCGGCGCGGTTGATAGGGGTTCAGAGTTCACCAAAAAAACACTTATTATCTTTTCCAATTTTCCAGCAGTGTTATAGTTGTATAGTAGTAGTACATAAAATTAGTATTCGCATATATTTTTTTTCGATTTGGAAAACCCGCGTAATTCTCACCTGTACCCTCGCTTCAGTGAGGTCAATCTTCATGGCGATCTCTTCTCGCGTATATATGTCAGGATAATGCGTCTCCTGGAACGCACGCTCCAACTCCTTTAACTGCGCTGACGTGAAGGTAGTCCTGATTCTTCTTTGCTTTCTCTTCTCTGTTAGCGAGCCTTCATGGCTGCCGTACACCTTGTATGGAAGACCAGCTGTGGGACAAATAATGGAGGTTAGCAGTTCACAGTTTTTAAAATTGCTGCTGAAATTATCTGAGTCTTTTAAAGATGATTGTAAACTAAAAACCTGCCGTTTTAATGTGTTAATATATCATTAGTTTCGAAAACGTTATCGGCATGGTGCAATATTACTTTGGTTTATAAACAATCATTGCCTATTGCATCTGTATGACTCGATGCAATGGCGTATTTGGTTACAACTTCAAACGCTAAGAGTTTAAAGCTGGGGAAGAGCAAATATGTGTATCATTTTTATCACACTGATAGCACCACCTCAAATTATAAATATTATGATTCCTGATAAGCATTGACGTAATCCATCGTCATTAATATTAATTCAGACTTTTATTAACGAATAACTACATGTGATCTACATTCTCTTCGATAAAATGTAATATTAGAAAGTTTTATGAGTATTGTCTCAAATAATTTATTTACCAAACATTTGTTAAATAACTTTGTTGAATGAATTGAATCAATGTGATATCTTAAAACATAGCTCCAGAATACAATGTTATATTAAAACAAGGCTGCTTGTGTGCACAGGGTCGGCCATTTTTGTCTCCCCTCCGGTCGGGCCCTCCGTTTAAATATACCTACGGTACAAGTACATTTACTTATACCTATTACACCACTTTTTACTTTATATACCTTTGTTATTTAATTGTAAAGAAAAACTATTAAGGTTAAAATGGAAAAGTTATTATTATGTAGTTGTTATTGATTGAGTAAACATAGTAACAGGAATATACTGTTTGATCTTCAAGGTTTTCCGGTAGAGTTTATTTATTAGTGGTCCTAGGCAACCTTGCCTCCAGTAGTTAGCATTTCAAAAATATTTTCTCGTTTGACAGTATTTGTGTCTTTCTTGTAATTTACTTAATGGGCGTATCTAATATAAGATATTCAATAGTCATATTAAATTCCCACTGCTGTTCCTTTTAGATAATTTAAGCATAGGGGTTCAGGGACAGCAAATCAGTACATATAAATAGTTTTGTATTTTTATGCGTAATGTAAATATGCAATTCCGTAAGCATAGTAATAGAAAAATGTCGCAAAATTTAATATTTCTTACATAAATTATATTTTTAATAAAATTTTGGGGTTCTCTTGCTTTTGCATATTCTATTAAAGATATATCGCTCCAAAGCTTTGAGTTTATTTGTTATAATATTATTGCTTAGTTGATAAAATAAAATAATACAAATGAATTATTCCATCTTGGAAAAACCCGTAGTTCACGTTACGGTTGTCGCGCGGCGTGCACCGTGCGTATTGATCGTAGCTGGAGGGCTACGCCGTAGCTGCTACGTGAGTAAGCGCTTTATAGCCAGATTAAAAAAAAACATATAGGGGCACATTACAATTAATTCAAATTTCTGTTGATTCCAGTACTTATTAAAACTTTATCACCAAAAAAAACCACTAATTAGATTTATGTATGTGCGTTCCAATTTTACTTTGATGTTTTTCTTATTTTATCTATAATGCCATTTTTTTTATCCCAACTTAGGTTTGTACATAATCAATGTAAACCTCAGCAAAAGCTAACCTAAAACCAAGTGTACGCTTTATATACCCGAATAATGTTAACGGATCATAAAACGAATCCCATAGCATAACAGCGGGCATTAGTGAGGCGGGCACAGCCGCGGTCTCCAACCGCAGACCGCACGCGCAGCGACAATTACCTCAAATGAACCGGAATTAATCGAGACTCGCTTCTTGGCCGAGCTGCGGTCTCATTTGCATTATTAATAGAGGCTCGGGAGCGCGGGGAGCGTGTCACTGCCCGCCCGCGCCCCTTGCAATTTGCGGGACCTAATGAAGAGGATCTTGCCAAGATGTTTCTGTTCATAAGATGTTTAATTTGAGTTTGCAATTCGTGGTCAGACGCTTATTGTTATTGCGCGCTTATGTTTTATCGGACAGAGTAGCTGGCTGAATTTAAGAAGCTTTCGCTGTGTGCCTCCGTGGCTCGATCACAAACGATTGGAGAGGCGTGTCGATGGTTTGAATTAGGAATTTATAGATTCAACTGCACTGCTGTACGCTGCTTGTGTATTATGAAGCGATTTATCGAACGTAAATGGTGAGAACAAGGGTTTGGTGCGGTGTGTAAAATGATTTCGATGTTTTTTTTTATTGATGAATCATACTTGGTATTGATAAATCATAAATCACACAGGAGGACGCAATCAGTTTTGTAACTGTGTGGTCATATTAAGATTGTTTAACATTAATAATAACAAATAAATATTAGTAATAGCTTAACTATACTGATCACATTGCAATATTTATTTTTATATGATGATGAGGCATTTACAGCTACAAGGGTCCCACGCAGACCTATGAACGGTCTGAGTAGCCCAGTATATATTTGGGTACACCCTGTCAAGCCCCAGTTAAAAAATAGATTCTAATACTCACGTATACCGAATCCCAGTGTTACTTTTGTATATCTATATCATTTTTTTATGTTATAAGTCTAGTCTAGTTCTGTATAATACAGAACGGTCAAGACGCTCACGTGATGGTAAGTGATACGCCTGACCATGTCATTTCATTCATTCCTCTAATTCAATTTTGTTTATTGAATCTTGTGCTGAATTCATATTCCTTAAAGTTTATATTGTCATTCATACGCAACGGGTTGTATTAGTAAAGCTCGTCACGTGCTTACGTAAGACATACGGGGAACACGTGGCGCTAATTAATCGTCAGAAGCCGATTAATTCACAGGTGATATGATCCGTGACCCCTTCCCCGCGGCAGCTCCCTCCCACTCCCACAAGGGCCCTGTTAATTACTAGACGGCGAGACTGCTCGAAGGCCGCTGAGGACCTAGCCGAATTTGCGAGAACGTCTTGAAAAATTCAGCGGTTTTTCAGCAGCATTTGTGTTACTTACAAATATTTGTTTTAATTAATATTCTTGTCAATAGATGACTATATAAAAATATCATTTTAGATAGACTATTTCCGGTCAACGGAAGTGATTTTATTATAAAGACGATTTAATCTCAATTAATAAAGGAGGCACAATAATGGTCAACATTTCAGATTGGTAGGAATTTGGTAGACATTCTGATTTCTATCAATATAATAAAAGGCGTATTATGAAATCATTGCATTAGTCTTAGAATGCACTGCTGATGCATACGGGTCGTTATGCAACGTATGTAATCAGCATTATACTTGAATGTTTCTATTAGATTGTATTTATATATCAAGCGTCAAACAGATGGCATGATGACTCGGTTAAGTTTATAGAATGTATTTTGTTGTGATCGATCCGCATGGAAGTCATGAAGATAATGAATTTTCTTAAATATCAAAAAGGATCACTTTTAAATGCAGTCCCAAAATATATTAATCTTTGTTTTTGTTACGAAGCATTTTGCCTTAGAATTTGTGAGTGTTCATACATTTTTACACAAAAAAGTGTTGAAATTAACAAATCTATGCAAACAGATGGCGAGAGCCTGGAATCTGGTTGTAAATTGTATGCTATGGCAATCTATCCAGCCGGGCCACGGTTCATTTTTCTCGCGTCACGCGGGAACTTCGCGGGCATCCATAATGCAGGGCCGTCGGCACGTCAACACACGTCATCCTTTAGGGTAAACCCTTAAATCCTTCTTTCTCGTCGAATCACTGAGTCAATGAACTATAAAAATATCATCTTTACAGATAATTACTCTTCAAAAACTAAATACTTTAGGTGTAATTATAAATTAACATATATTTTACTATACGTGTAAAGTCAAACCTTAGTGCTTAAGTTTTATTTATATATATATAAATTATATGAACGATAGGATCACTCGCTATTTTAATCAACCGTTAAAACAGTATAAATCACCTGTATGATATAATATGATGTATGATACAATTTTTATTAACTAAAATAAAATAATAAAACCAAATCCCATATTTATTGTTAAAGAAGTCACACATACTCGTAGATAAACGTGACGAGGAGCAAACATACCAAATTCATCATTTCTAAAAGGAAATATTAGGTAAAATGCTCGAGAGCAATACATTGGGGCAATATATTTTATATTACAAATAAACATGTGGGTAAATTTGCCTAATGGTAGCTGTAAAAGGAGCTCACCGGAGCTAACTGCTCGCTCGCGCGGCCGCAGCTTCGTCGTAAAAATATTACAAGCTTTGTCGTTATCTATAATTGCCTGCAGCACCTAAATAAGGACTTTACTACTACATATTATAAAATTTTCTGACTCTATGTCCGTTTGTTTACATAAATCTTTAAAACTACGCAACGGTTTTTGAGCTTCAGTAGGTATTTTAGCAGTAAGGTTTTTTGTTTATTTAAAATTATATGTTATATATACAACGTTCATAGTTTTTCTGTAATATGTTTAGTATCCACATTGCACCCATGCGAAGCTGGGACGGGTTGCTAGTTGTAAATAAACATTATAACAGCCCAAAGCTAAGAGCTACAATATAAGCCAGTTTTGCCTGCTGGCGGTCCAACGAAAAATAAGGTCTTGCACCTTAAGTGAACTTTTAAATTTAAAGGTCGAATTATATTACCACATATATTTCAATAATTGATAAAAAAATTATAAATCATAGGTACAAAAGAACCTTACCATGAAAATTTATCTATAAAGTTGTAATTCCTTGAAAACTTGTTGAAAATTAGTTCAGCTATCATGGGCAGACGTACCACTTACCATCAAGAACGGACCGATCGTTTACACAATAAATACAAATATTCATGGAGCCCGATCGATCGATACTTCGCAGACGTCACCTAGACATTGTTCACGTCTGGCAACGCTAACCGCTGAAAGAAAACCATTATTCCCTTCCTAAAAATAAAAGTCGGTTCCCTTGTCGAGCGCACCGCAGTAACATTGTACGAGTTACGATCGAGGCTCCCGGCGCAGCTCAACTGTGAGATATTGCCTTTTTTATGGCCCACTCTACTATACTATACTGGGACAGAATAGATCACATGATGCGATAAAATATTGCCCTCTGCCTGGTATCAAATCGAATTAACCCGTCCACTTGCATACAAAGGCGACATGAGAATAGAAATGGCTATATCGCGCTAGAATCCCAAAATATTATTCCATTGTAACGTTATCGTAGACTTTCGCACCGCAAATGTTCTCATGGAGGAAAACACAAGTGGTGTGGAGGATTTCTAAAATATATTAACCAATGTGTGACTTTGAAATATCTGCATCAGGTTATGTAATTTGTATGCATTTCTTTTTCAAAATATTAATGTACCTATATATATATATGTATATAACAAAGTAAAACAATACTCAAAGTAGCTGTTGTACATACTAAACATATAAGCGTCAACAACGCCGCAAAACTCAGTCGACTGTTTAACCCTGTAATACTTGTAATTGTGCAACAATTAATACGCAAACTTGTAATTAATTTCCGCGTGATTAACGGGTATAATCCGGACTTACTCGAGATTACGTGAACGTTGCCGCCCGAGGTGAGTTATTGTGTTGCGTGGACGAGCGTGCGGGGCGCGGGGAGCCGCAAGACGCAGAGGCTTGCTCCGTTGTCCTCCCCTTAAGATTCTCGCGGACGCCGCTGCCAATTAGGAGCGCAATCGCTCACGCGGCGAGAAGTCCCCCGCTGTCCCCCCTGAACCCCTACAAACCCCTCCCCCACCCGGCCGCCCAACACTACTCTTTGTTTCATGACCGTGGTCGTTGGGCCCCGTCCCGCCACTTGTTCACCAAATGAAAACGGTTTCACTTTGGTATTACCAGGAGAAGCAATAAAGATAAAGTTTTAAGAAAGGTATTCCACCTTTTTTCGCTTTGGTTTCCGAAGTTTGTTCGGTCTATTACTTACAGCTTTGTAACTTCATAATTATATTTATTAACAATTCTTCCTCTGTTGTGTAGAGTTTATATTTTTGAAATAAAATTGGCTCTATATTGATACTTTTAATGTTCATAAATAGGTCTTTATGTAACTCACGTAGAAGTTTTTGTATAACCTAAAGGCACTAATTTTTGAATCAAAAATCTCCAATGTTTTGATACTATGTATCAAACTGAACTGAAGAATTGAATCATAAAAAGACTTTATGACTACTTATACGACAAAAAAAGCATTATTATGTTCGGTGATCAGTGATCACCCTCCCAGTAATTCAAAAAGGACTAAGTAATTTGAAATTTGATAAGTAACATTATATAGCGACGTATAAATTTATACCTATCTATGTTAGTAACTTCAACCGCTTGGATGTAGCGTATCATTATCATCATCAGCTCAACTACGTCCCCACCAACGCGACGGATACGAGCCTACCCGTAAAGGGTGCATAGACCTTAGTCGCTGTGTGAATGTCGATAGATATTCTTTTATTTGTATGCATAAAAAATAAAGGTAACAAATCCTTCTTAATGTAGTTTTATTAATTTAATAAAAAACAAATTGTTGGGATATAATTCAACCAGAATATTATTTAGGTACTATTCAGAAGAATCAAGCAAAAAAGCTCAAGACAAGAGAATATAAAGTCGAATTATTTAATTTAGGCTATAAGTCTACTTTTTATTAAAAATTGTAATATCTAAGTTTTAGACGCGGCCATTCAGGTGATGTCATGGTGGTAAATAGCTATTTTCATCATTGACACGGGTTACTGGAAGTAACCCTGAAATTTTATATGAGCTCACTAACTTCCAAAATAAATATCAGTATTGGAATCCAATACCAATCCATTTACTGCCTGTTTCACCATTAATTCAGAATGCAGCCTTTCAGAAAGTCAACAAACAACACATCTCCACTGGTATAGCCAAAGAAATGATAAATAGGTAATCATCCTTGCCCTTTAATGTTTATGGTATAACTAGCTTTTGCCCGCTTCGTTCGCGTGGACTTCAGGTTCATTTACCATCACGGACTTATTTGTAGACCTTTTTAAGTTGTACAATACTGTAGTACATTGTTTTGATCTATCTTGTAGGATTCAGTCAGCGTTTGCAATGTAAGCGTAAAAAATGTGTTTTTTTATGACCTCACATTAGAAACCTCAAAAATTGTAGCCTATGTGTTATTCTGATGTATAAGCTATATTGTGGTAAAGTTTCATTCAAATCCATTCAGTAGTTTTTACGTGAAAGAGTAACAAACATCCATACATACATCCATACTTACAAACTTTCGCCTTTATAATAGTAGTAGGATAATAGACTATATTGCGTTTTTAAGGTTTCAAATGTATATTTTACAGAGTCATTAAAAAATACGATACCCTACTGAAATACTTCGAGCCCCTAATGCGGCGTAGTGCCCGAAACATAATTAACCAAAAAATACTCAAACCTAATACTATCATGGTATTAGTTTAATATGAATAATTTCATTTATGATTATAATATAAATATACATATTTGTGAAAGAAATATATTATTTGTGGCTCAAACAATAATTTTGAACGCAATGATTTAATCTCAGTTAGTATTGAAAATGGTGTTCAAATTCATTATTCTCAATTTATTAATGTTAAAAAGTTATCATATATTTCCTAAGAACGTCACCCATTTCACTAGTTAGGTCAGGGCATTTCATGATGTGTCAGATTGTACCAATGATGGAATCCAATAATGGAAGTCATGTTTTTTTTTTTTGTAAAAAAAAGGAATCCATTTATGAAATCTTTATTTTACATTCATTACTTTCTATCTGTGGAACTACATATAATATGTCAGAAGCCGAGAAAGAAATAAATAAAATGGTTTTTATACTTTACACCGATAAGTCTAATTAGTGTTATAGTAGATCCTTTTGAATGTAGCAAAACAGCAGTCGTAATAGTATCCTATTTTAAATTGGTTTATAATTATAATAGTAGGTATTGTATAAAAGTTGGTCTTAAAAAACACATTAACAAAAACTAATAAAACACATTTGTAATTAAATCTCTAATTTCGCAAACATAATATAACAAACATATACCATAATCATAACCTTAAGTCTTTGATAATGTTGATCATAATTTAACTGCCATATTTTATTTTGATGCTTGAAAAAAGTTCTGTAGCCTGCGTTTTGCTTTCATGTTAACTGTATATAGATTGAACTTTACTTTAATTAACGTTTCATCTGTCAATAAACAATCAACAGAATTAATGTATATCTAAGGGAACCCGTTATAAAGTGATCATTACCTATAGATGCCTCAATCTCATTTAACCCTCCAAAGTATCTAATTTTGTAGTTGTAGTAGTTTATTGTTTTCCCAGTGTTGCCTTTTTTATGGCAGTCAATCATCAATCAAAACAATGCTTGATTGTAATAACGTTAATAACCTGATAGCGTGCCATAATATTACCATGAGACAATGTAGTATCTAAATAATCTATTGTAGATAGTAACTGTAGGTGACGGTAACCATCAGTTAAGTTATCTGCTAGTTGGTAACTTAATCTATGAAAAATTATGAACTTAACACGAAGTCGAATGGTGACGCAAGATTGGAATACCAATTGTCATCACTCATCACGCCTTCCTTTTCTGAAAGGTGTAGTAAGAGGCAGATTAGGATAAAACATAAGGCAGAAAACGGTAGCAGCACTCTCTCAGTACACCTAACCTATGAAACCCACCTTACAAATGTGGATTTTGGTTAACCACTTCACCATAGTGGAATAGGCTCTTAGTCCAGCATTAAACCGCCACCGGCTCTTAAATAATAATAATATACGTTTATTTTGGATAACTTTTTACATCCATATGGGTTATAGTAAAGGAACTTGTATAAATTTAAGAGAAGGGATAAGTACCGGCTGTGAGTATCCTTCTCGCAAAGCACTTCCACATCTGCGACGTGGGTCGGACTGCCAATGTATTCTAGAACTTTAAGTCAAGATCAACATTGAGTCTCGTTCTAAAATACGGGCTTTAATCTACTTATCAGTAAAGATGTTTTTTCGTTAAAGTATACCAAACTCAGAGCGTTCCATTTCCATACATTTTTACCTTGCAGTTCACGGCTTGGGCCTTCCCGAACCCAAGTCGTTAAGAGGTTTGGACCGTTAGCCACCACGCTGGACAAGTGTACTAGCGATTGCTCTATTTTTATGTTATCTAGGTTAAAGATTTCATTTTTGATCATTGGTAATCAGTGGTATTTATTACTAGTGACTTATTTAATCCCTAACGGCGCGCCCTGGATTTGTAATTGGTGTTTCAGAAAGGATCCCTTTTTTTAAATGTAGTATAGGTACTTAAGTTGATTTTAAAAAATAATATTATTTCAAATTAGTCCAGTACTTTTGAAGCTTATTCAATCCAAATAAATAATCCTCTTTATTATATTTCTGTAGATTTAAAAACTACCTAATTAGGTGCTAAATATATAAGTAAGGATTTTAATTCTATTTTTATTACCTATACTAATATGAAAACTTTCCTAAAATAACTCTATGGAAATACATATTACTCAATATAACACCCAAATTAGATAAACCACGATGGCTTTTTAATAGTTATATCGAGTCGCATTTAAACCATAATTAGTCTTAGTTTTAAAGGTTGTAATCTTATTTCATATAAACTCAAAACAAAGATAACAAATTAAATTAATTTTAAACATTGCTCTTAAGTAGTAAAATGATAGTAAATGCTAATATTAAATGATAAAAAACCAACGGTATACCATATACAATTTTTGCTACGGCATTGCTACGATTCGTAGTAATTAGTAAATATGTAGCCGCTACAAACATAGCTTCTTGTTCTAAGAATAGAGACATAAAGGTCAACTAAGTCAGGTTAAGTATTGTATTATATTCGAATAACAATAAATAAAATGAAAAAGAAGAATAAATAACCGGCGTGGGTATTTAACTTATGACAACACAATTCTTTGAGACATAAACTTAAGTATATTATGATAAAAGAATCAGAAATCATATTATTCATTTAGAAAAACTTACCACGACCATTAATTTAGATTGTAGTTAAGTTATTTGTACGGAATATTTGTTGCAAAACTGATAAGTCACTTCATATGAAAAGGTCTAAGTTTCAATTTATGGTAGCCTATCACTATCAACAGTTTCTCACATATAAGACGAGTTACGGACTCTTACATTATGTTTATATGATTTTTTAGAGCTAATACGAGTATGTTCCTCTCCGTGAGAAAGCTACTTGTATTATTAAGTACTAGCATAAAAGTGACTTACGTTGTAAATTCATCGCTGGCGGGAAGATGTGGTGGTTCCTCATAGCGGCGTCCTGTGGTCGCGCGCACTGTGGTGGCGGCGGTTGGTAGCGCATGCCCTGGTAGCGGTAGGCCGCCTGCGACATCTGTCCGCACGACGCCAGCTCGCCCACGACAGCTCGCCGCCGCCGAGCCCAGGCAGCCGCCGTCGAAGCCGCCGCCGGCTCCGCTCAGGTACCCGTACTCCATGCTGCTGAGGACCGCTCCTGGCATCCGCCGCTCGCAGCTCCGCGCGCGCGCGCCCGCGCGACTCTACTCCACTCCTCCGACACTCTCAAAGCCGCATAATTGGATGAGCCGCGGCTATATCGAATTATGCCGATTACAGATGCTATCGGGTGCCTGCGATAGTTTTTGCCACAGAGGACCGCGCGCTTGCCCCACTCGAAATCGAATGATAAGCCTAATTCAATAAGGGCGAGCCTCGAGGACGGGGCGGAGCGCGCACCCCGGCCTGGTCCAATGGACGGAGCCGCTGCCCGCGCTGCGACCCCCATTGGTCCGCTGCTACCCTCTCCGCACCCCGCGCTGGGGGTGCGTGTCACGACACTTGTCTACTTTTCTTTTCGCCGACAGTTCCTTTGTCATTGAGGAAAATAAAAAAGTTGTAATTAACGATCCAGGTACCCACTTAATGAATGACTGTGTAGGTATTACTTTCTTGGCGAATTTATGCTGCTATAGGACTTCAAGTATTCAGAACTTGAAATAATAATAATATTTCCGATATTTATTGAAATCATTTTGAATTCTAGTATAAATAATGTTTACTTCAAGGCTAGATGAAAACTCATAGCGTATTTCTAATACAAGTATATATACTTTTACAATATATTTATTTTTAGTATCTTCATGAAGTCAATAAACAACTGTGAACTTTGTGTATGTGTAAAGGTGTAGGTGTAGTATTTAAGGCACATTTTTTAAAAAATACGTAGATATAATTTAATAATAAGATTAGTTTGATAAATAAAAAATATATTTCTTGTTCAATATAAATTTTTGTGTAGTCTAGTTTATAATGCAATACTAGTGTTGGGATGATATTCTTCCATAAAGTAATAGTTTATATAGTAGTTATGTAATTATAGTAGTGAACACATTTATAAATATGTTAGATACAATTTAACTTGGTAATTTTCTTACTGAAAAACTTGCATTTCACTGAAATTAATAACGTATTTGGTTTAAAGGGCCGGCAACGCATTTCGGTGAAATCCATTGTTGCAAATATTTATGGAGGGCGATGACTCTTTCAATCAGGTGAGCTCTGTGCTCGTTTGCCTCATTATTTATATAATAAAATTGGAGTATCTGTTTGTAATATTGATAATTCCAGTTACTAGGTTCATGGATGACAGGAATAGATAGATGCGCTAGCCAGTGCCCTTCTCATGATATCGTTAAGGTTCCCATGACGCGAGAAACAGCTAGCACTTCTGCTGCAGAAAAAACCGTGAAGACCATATGGTCTTCACGGTTCGTGGTTCATGGTATACACATATGTGTATACCATGTCATCACATGAACAGTGATGAGGAACGAAATAAATGAAAGTTATTTTTTTATATATTTTCGAGACCAAGATTGTTGTAGGTTGCATAGTTTTGAAAATGTATAGGCTTCATGTTGGTGATATACTAGTAATTCTCAGTCGAATCCCAACAGGGCAAGCGAAGAAGGTTTTCGTTCCTCCAATAGGTACAGTAAGCCCCAGAATCTTAACGAAATATGAAGAAGCGTTTAGAGACATGTCACCTAGCGTGGGACACCTCATGGGTTGTATTACGTTGTCTTGTACCTTGATACTTGACATCAAGTACTAAACTAAGTACTGGATGGTTGTGCCTTATAAAAGTGTCAATTTAAATAAAATTAAAATCGAAACAAATAACAAAAGTAACGTTACGAAAACTACCATAATTTTAGAAAGCATTAGCGATTTCTCTATGTAACCACATGACCATTTACAGCCAACGTTTAAGCCCACTAATGTACGATTGGTTACATAGGTCTGCGTGAAGAATTTCGGCTCAATTAACATAGCCATGCTGTGTTAATTGAGATAGATAGATGATAGATGATTCGTGCCTTGCAGTGACGACGACGTTAGACGTTAGGCTGGTTGTTTTATTATGTTTCTGTAATAAGAACCGTAAACTCTTCACAAATGAGGGGATTTGAATTTACCTAAGAAGTCATGCCATGTTCAAGTTCTCTCTCCACGCGGGTATCATAAAATGCTGCTTAGGACAGATCATTCAACAGAGACAGGAGGTAGCGCTCTCCATCCAACCTGACCTTTATTAGTTACACGTATAGCCAGCCCGCCTGCCAATCGAGGAGATTTTGGCAAACACTAGCGTGGTGGAGTTGTCGGCTTATTCTGTCATGCCGGTCCAGTACTTGCCTATTGGCAGATCACCAAATTGCCTGGGGTCCTAAAACAGAAGGTCTAATGATACCACAAAACACTTACTGTTAAAAATATAAATATTGGATATATATACGATGGGAATATTGGGAAGATCCATTTCGCTAGTATAGAACAACGCGTGCACCCAGCGGGAGTGCATTTACTGAGACGACGGGGAGGGGGGTATGAGAAATATACACATATAATATTCGCAATATTGATATTGGTGCGACAAACGTATCGTGTCCCCGGAGAGACGCACGCGACGCGCCGCCTTATTTATTATTTATATTCATTACAACAAGTTTTTTTTTATTATTTACGTTGGATGATGGTTTCTAGACGCACGCTGCGATTTGATGTTTAATTCTTTTTTTAATAAACAATAGCTGCTTCATATTTTTTTCCAAAAGTTTCGCCCTGTGGTTTATTTAAGAATAATGATTGTAATTAGAGCGCATACTATGTGTGAGTACACGTCATTCCACGTTTTACCAACATATAAAATTCATGCTTAGGTCGTACTGACTCAAAATCACGCTGAACTATTAATAATTATAATCACGGTGCGTACTGCAGGTGCACGAGCATGCTGCAACTTGCTCTTAGTTTAAGTTTTTTAAGTAAGTTCGCAATTATGTTGAACTTACAGTAGTTGACTATTATAGTAAACCCAAGTGTTAAGGTAGTAATCTAACATGGTGACATAAAAAATAATGTAGTTTTTTTTCAAGATAATATACGAAATAAACGTTGTTTTATATATTTAATTGATCAGAAAAATTACTCCACGTGGTTTTGTATTTATGTAGCGTGGCCACGAGCAACTCAACGCATCAAAGTATAAATTATGTGCTTAAGGTATGTGTTTACGGATTTTGAATTATAACCAATTTTAAGTACAGATTGAATCGCTTTATTTAATAAAACTTACTTACATCATCAAAATTTATATCTGTTTGGTCAAATGATAACTGCAATAGAATCTTCACAATCCACGGGGAAAAAAAAAAATTTGTCGCTTATCATGCAACTTATTGTACTATTTTCACTGAATATTTGCTTAGTAATTTGGAGATAGCATGTAAGGATACATTCACCTACATACGCCTAATAAACAGCCTACTGGTGTTGCTGATTGTGCAAATATCCCAGAGTGAAAAACAAGATTCGCCGCTAAAATATGTGATCACTTAGCGACTGCAATCAAACAACTGGCTCGACCCACTCTCGTTGGCGGACAATTTACTTTTTGCTATCACAACTTTTGTATTTCTTCATGAATACAGACTTTTTGTAAATAACATTCCATTAGCTACGTAGACACTACACCGAGAATACTTTGAAATTGAAATATTATTGTTGCGCTTATACGCTGTCTAGGTAGCTGTGATAACCAAAGGATGTATTCTTTAATTAAAGTCCTACAAAGTTAAAATTTCAATATATGTTTCTAAACTATTTCCCTTAATTCTCGCAGCTTGCTAGATATGTATTAGCATTCTACAAAATGACAGTCCCATAATTGCCTCGTTCACGCTCTATCAACAATTTTTCGGCAAAGCGCACTACTCTACGCTTTCCAAATAACGCACTTCTTTTTCAAACTAGTTTTGCTCAAATGGATCCAGCGACAAATGTACAGGATCTACTCCTGCTTAAGCGAGGGTAAAAAAAACTAGAAATGGGCCTAGTACTCGATTAATAACCGGTATTCGACATAATCGGAGGATTTTATTTAGTTAGAGTACTCGACCGAATAACTCGTTTCAAAGTCGAGTATACTCGGTTTTAAGTAAAGCAATAGATATTATTAAAATAAGTTTTATTCAAAAAGCATTATTTTTTACCAAATGCACTTCTACTCGGCGCATCTCCAGAATAAAGCACTGATGAGAATTCACTCTTTATTTTTTACGACTTCTGTATTCGTTAAATATGTTAGTTTACAAAAATAAATAAGTTAGCAGACTGACCACCTGATTTTTACTGTAAGTAACAGTGTAGAAACTGACTTGTGATGTAAAGACTCTTTTCAACAATCAGACACGAAAACAATTTTACACAAACTTCTATGTCGGGACAAATGGACAATAATGAAATAACTTGTTACCTTCCGATATTTAGTATCAACTTCTTATCTCAAACTTTAGTTTCGCTACTATCACTATACACGCCGGCAAAAGTTTCTCCCATATAAACATCTCAGTATTGTCACCAAGGAGCGTTTAAGAGTTTGTTAATTAAAAACAGTACAGGAGGACCGAACGGGCTGCAGCGGGCATGTGGCGGGTGCAAATCGAATTAGCGCGGGTAAGTGGAGTGCGACGCACGCACCGCCATAACCAACGCATTATCAGATTAGAACGCCAGCCGTTCGCCGCCTGCCGCGCTGCACTTGCTCCTTTGATTGCTCGTTTGATTTACTGACACTGTGTCAAGGTTGAAATTGTGTTTTGTTTTTTTAACGATCCTCTTCGTATGACCGAACTTCAATGATCTTTATTTGAAGTACTTAAAACTAAAATCTTGCTGAATTTGCTATGGAATTTCTCAATGGAAATCCGCCTGAGAGGAACAATTTTTAGAAGTCTGAATTTTCTAGCTGGCCGTAGATCGTAATTCTTGCATCTCAGCCAAAAAAAAACTTCTTTACAAAAACGTATTATGGACTTAAGATTGCTCTAAGGCTGATTAGGTGATTACTCTGTCAATTCATATTACATCTGACCTTGACATACACAAATATGGATAGTTTAATATGATTTGCTAAAATAGGAATAAGAATTCCATCTAACAACAAGCGACCCGCCCCAGCTTCTCACGGGTGTATTATCTTTTTTTACCTAATGGCTCATTAGGTAGAGGGTGAATTTAGGTATCTTAAGTAGAAAAAAAATCACAGTAATTTATAAGTTGATTCAATGCAAACATACAACAACATTTTCTCTTTATAAAATTATTAGTGTAGGTGAAGTAGCCAGTGGTCATAAGTGGCGTTTCTTTCTTGTTATAAGTTGAAGAAAAAAGTATGTTTCTTGTTAAAAAAAAATCTCTATGAAAGATAAAGTATCAACAAATAATAATAAGATATTAATTTTATGGCTCTTATTAATATTTAAACAGTCTTGTTGCAATTAAAGCTTTTATCTAATATCCATTGCAGTAAACAAATCATAGCATTATAAATTTACTCGAAATAGAAAAAACTTGTGTTTGTTCACAACTAGCTTATGCCCGCGACTCTGCCCCCGGCAAATTTGAGGTAGCACAGTTCCCTTTTTCTGGTCACAAAAACATATATTATTTTTACTCTCTGGTGTAGATGATATTATACGTTTTCCCGTCGAATTTTATCTTCCTACTGTGAAAACTGCAAATAGTCCTATATAAATCCCCCCTCCATTGGGTGGAGGGTTAGAATTAGAAATAAAGATGCATATGTCCATCTCCAGGTTACCATCTATCACTATTCCAAATTTCATCAAAATCCCGTAGGCTCTTTATGCTTGAAAACTCATCAAGTAAACAGAGCTACTTTTGCATTTAGGTATAATATAGTAGAAATAAACTGTAAGATTATGCTAAGTATGAGCATAGAATTAGAATTAGCGCGCATATATCTATGGGAATGAGTGTATTTACACGTACGATATACGTTTAGTCTACCTCGAAGCGGCAAGATTTAAATCTTAGTAACCGATAATACTAGAATCAGTCTCATATCATATGGCTTAATACCAAACTATCTTTCGAGTTTTTCAAGGCAGCAGGCAGGGCACAAGAGCGGGTGCGGGCGCGGCCTGCACCTGGACCGTGATTGATGAGCGCCACCCATCGCCATGATGCGAGCTGACGCGCCATTAGTGGCCCCACCTACTGCAACCGCCTCGTACGTGGAAAACGGTAATTAGAAAGTTTGCCGTGAAATTATAGTCATTAAGAGGCTAAGTGTAATTAGTTTTTCACTTTGCATCTAAAAATGGCTTATTACATGTTATTTAATGCTATGCATTTATTTTGACTGCGCATTTACAGGGAAATGAATGAAACAGATTTGTACGAACTGCTGGGTACTGGGTATTTTCTTGATTTACAGGATCTACTCCTGCTTAAGCCGAGGGCGTAAGAAAAAACTAGAAATGGGCCTAGTACTCAGGGATATCTGGCGCAAAATGGGGGAGACCTATGTCCAGCAGTGGACTGCGATAGGTTGAAGAGAGAGAGAGAGAGAGAGGTAATGACATACATTCCACACTTCTTTAGTCGCTTAATTTTCACGCATGTAACATCCCCAGTAAAAATATACTTCAAAATCAGTGTTGCATTGTATACAGATAAATCTATCATTCAACACCTGAACTTAGGTTTGAAAACAACTTCTATAAGCTACCGAATACATATGTACAAACAACAAACGAAACCTTACATTCTGGTCAATTTGTTCGCAATATACGCACAAATAATTCAGTGTACAACAAACAGTGTACATAGCAAAGGGCATCTTTACACAGTCAATGTAAACATTAGACCGCGTGTTTACCGCCTTCCCGATAGGTCTTTATAGTTAGCAGTGCTCAGTGAAGGGAAGATCGGTCGGAGGACGAGAGGCCAGCGCTTGTCAAAGTGGCCGCGGTTTGTTTGGACAACTAATGAGCGGCTCCCGGAGACGCGCTGTTTGCCTCGACGCCCGATGCTCGGGGGCTCGAGCGACGAGCTCTTCTCGAGCTTTTTGCGTTCCTCCGTTTTGCTGTATACGCGGTTGACATACCCAATCTTGATTAATTTGGAGGTGTTGTGAGAGCTTGATTAACGCATTTATTAATTCTAACTATCCCATTTCATACATTTGTTGTCTTAGGAAATGAATGTTTTGCGTGTAAGATTTCACATTCATTCAAGGTTAATATGATTTTATTTAAATAAAATATTACCACTGGCATTATCATATTAATTACAAATAAGTTGAATATCTGGCGCAAAATGGAGGAGACCTATGTCCAGCGGTGGACTGCAATAGGTTGAAGTGGGGAGAGAAGTTGCATGAATAATAACTTATCATAATGCATAGGATAAACATATATTCGTAGGAGTTATGGTTTTCATACAAAAATAACATTCTGAAACTAGAAAATACGTATTTGGAGTATTTCCTCAATATGTGTTTAAAGTAGTGAAAATCATTGGTAACAAAATAAAGAAGTGATGTAGTCTAGAAATAATAAAAACGAAAATCATCTTAGCACAGAACCCCCGTGGGTTCTGTGATATTTGCTCATTGCTCAACCTTTAGATCTTGTCATTTTTTCTGATAAACGTCGCGTCGGCGTCGCCCCGGCCCTGTGTTTGCTAGGCGCTCGATGTCGTATCGGACTTTGAGTGTAAATTGAAAACTTGTGGACAACCTCACCATTGGAGCACAATATTAAACCACGCCAGAACAGCTTCCACGCAAACTACGAGTTACTTATTATAATAAAGAAAAACAACGTCTTTCAGAAATAGAATTTCCTCTCAAAGGGTCCTGTAGCTTCATAAAACTATTATGAAGTCTTTTATGCTAGATATTATTTAAGCTTGTGTAATAGAATTATGTGTTTACTGTCGTGTTTAAAAAAACTTGAATTCTTTTATCACCGATACGCTAACCTAATCTTTTACACATACACTCTTTTACATTTACAAGGAAATATCAATCGTTATATTATAATCCTTGCTCATATTATGTTAAGCACAATGAATGTACTTTGCTTAAATCTTAATAATTTAGAATAAGATCTAGATCATTTATATAATTATCCTGGACCTACATCTAGGAATAAATCAAAATCGTAATAAATCTTATCAAATAATTTGATACGATACGATATTAAAATTATTTTAATCCACCAATAATTCCGTAAATTGTTCAGGTTGGTTTTGTTAACTTATTATGATATAAAACTCTTTTTTTTATGAATACAAATAAGTAATATAGCACACAGGTAGAGCAACCAAACGCCAGCCAAAATATACGTATGAATCCAAAGAAATAAATTATATATTGACATTGGTTCTCCAATAAGGCCACTTTATAAATAACTATTTCTACAGTGTACTTTTACACCCGTTTAGGCTTTCACATTTTTATAGAGGAAACATACTGTGTAACTAAAATCAACATAAAATACCATTGAAAACCGGGTATGCCATCTAGTGACGACTCCCAAAACGTGGTTCGACTAAAAGCACCTAACTGAACATTCACCAAAGCTTACCGCAGGAAGCTTTCAGAGCGCG
Organism: Leucinodes orbonalis; assembly: GCA_019425675.1. Taxonomy (NCBI): domain Eukaryota; kingdom Metazoa; phylum Arthropoda; class Insecta; order Lepidoptera; family Crambidae; genus Leucinodes; species Leucinodes orbonalis. Next base: position 127,790 of record PQWD01002914.1, read on the forward strand.
CTTTGAACCCGGCGTTTAGTGCGAGGGTCGAGGACAAAAAAAACAAAGTTTAAATCATTTAAATACCAATAGATGGCGTAACAAACCGTTATCTTATTTCTAAAATGCTAAATAAAAATTTTAATCAAAGGTAAGGTTAATTTATATAATAACAATGATGTCATAAAGTATAGATTCGTGATATGCTCACTAAACAATCGAAAAAAGTGACAGCACAAATACACATATTTCGAATGAGCGTACATTTACATAACAAAAGAGTACAAACTATACTCTCTTCGGCGGTTAGTTTTTGAGTCACGGATGACGTATCTACCTTATATATACAGAATATTATTGTATAATAAATACAGTTTAGAACTTTAAAGCCTTTATTTTTTTATTCAGTTCCAAACAAATATGTTAGCTCCATGGTTTGGTAATAATTATGACGATCTGGTTTTCAAAAATAGCCCTTAAAGACTCAATACGTAAAGGTGTTCCACACTTAATTCGTTACACTGCATTGCATCCTAATACCATGTGCTCGACACTGTTTCATAGTTTAATATTTATGTATAAAATAAATACACAATAAATCTTAAAGCACACTTAATAATATAAGATAGATAAGGTATATTTGTAACCTTCTCTATAATCAGTATCGCAAATCTTTTCTTAGTCAAAATAATTTTAATTTATCCTGTGCTTTTTATTGCCTATTTGTATCCGTTTCTTGGTGGTGTAGTTGCGTTCTATACCGAAGGGTAAGCCAGTTTGATTGCTGGATAATGTCAACATAGTTACTAATTCGATCACGCAGAGAAACCTCAAGGTTAGCCCTCTCCATCGCTTGTTGCATAAGTACAAAGTTTTAAATACAAAAATCCTAGTAATCCCACATTTGACATTTCAGTGTGAGAGCGTACTATAGCTGTTAAAAGGCTGAGAGGCATTCGCGAAATAATAATTGCCCGGTTAATCCGTGACAGCCATCACCAATAAAGAAAGCATATCAGAAAAAAATGATATTAAGTCAAAGTATTCATTTATTCAATATTAATAATTTATCACTTCCAACCGTCAAGCATGAGTCTAATGGCGGCGTAATGACTGAGCAATCTTTTTCTGCCAACCTTCCACTTTCCAGTAATGAATAAGCGTTAGTATAGTAATTTTATTGTTAACTTTAAGATTATTGCCCACCCAAAACATAAGAGTGTTCTGTTTGTTTGATACACTTACAGAAAGAAGGTATGCTGTTAGCTTTACGCTTTAAACAAATCATTATAGTAAAACTGATTTTAGATATGTGGTACCCAGTTTTCAACCTATGGCAGAGAATTGTAAATAAATCTCTCACATTTTGCGCTAGCTAACGATAGTTGCTTCCACGAAACGTAATCGTTTGAAGGACGTCTTACGCTACCCTTACGAAGATCACCGAACCGCATACTTTAGTTAACTTATCAAAGATAAATAATCAAGAAACAATAAAATTATCTATTCTTTCTGGCACTCTATGATAATTGAAGTCGTTGAGGGGTTTATATATAAAAAATGTTCTACATACATTTTGAGTATGGTTATGGCGACTTGACTTTAGTTGATAGAATCCAAATCCACTGGAGTGAAACATGAAAAAAGAAGCCGGTACGGAATATCATCGCTTTCTCCCGTCTCGGTAAATTATCAGAGCTTTCAATTATCCATGGAAAAAGTGTGGAAACGTTGGTACCGAGAACAAAAACTCAAATAATTATCGTTTGTAGGAAACAAACTGTCGCATTGTGTCGCATTAATTAAAATATTTCTTTTGAAAGCTTTTAATCATAGACATCTCCTGATTGTAAAGTTTGTTTAATTTAATATTTGTGTAATGTAATGTTATTATGTTGCTCATAAGCTTAACTTAACTAAATATAATATTATTAAATAAATATGATAATAAATTGTCATAACTTGATATTATTACATTTAATAAACAAAACATGTCTAAAAACTCGAAACCTTTTCTAATGACAAATGATTTGGGCTTAGTTTTACATAAAATGATGGAAAGAAAACCATTTTCCCAACATCATAATCCTTGAAAAAGGCGTTGCATTCCACACCATATATGTTCATATAAGGAACTTCTCTGACATGGAGCTAGTTTTAAATAGAAGATAAACAGAATAAAAAGGTATTTAGCCTATTACAGTTTTAAAGCTAATTTGTATTATTTATTTTGAATTGGGTACTTTTTTGTATTGGGTGGTTTTTAAGGAGCGTACTAACAAAACATTTATTCGAGGTTTTAATATTTTTATTGTATACCAAAACTGTACATGAATTTCATATTACAAAAGCCAATTTTTATACAGTCTTAATATCTAAGAAAACATAAAACGTTTATTATAGCGTGAATTTCATCAAAACAATTAATTTCCCCTGCTATAAGATCATTAGTTTACCCATAAAAGATTTTATTTGAAATGTATTTTTATACAGCGTGAACAAAACATTAAACTGCTTATCCTTTTGGAAATAGTTTAACCCATATCTATGTGTAAAAACTAAAATTGTATTATTAACACTGAGAATGTACGAATAAGTATATTTAATTTTCGTAGCATAATGTAAAACGCTGAATGTCGAGTTGTAATTTGAATAATTAAAGAAGGTTTAATATAGATAAACATTGTAGTGACCCTTTCCACAACAGATAACAATGTTATGTTACACGCTGATCAACTCCATAAGCACTAATTAAAGTAGCTTACACATTTATGTGAAAGTTCCATACGCGCTGTAAGAGAATTAAGAGAGAAACTTGAAAGCTCGCCTTTTAATTTATTCTAATTAGTTTAATTAACATCGCGTAACGCCCGTCGCGGCTCGCTTCTTTGACTTACACAATATTTACGATTACGATAATAACGAGTGATCCTCTCTTAGTTCCTGCGCCGCGTCGTTATGCTCTTAATCGTTATATTTACAAAAACAGCATAAGATTGTCTTAATAATGAGTATTTTATAGTACCATATTCTAAAACCACAAACTATTTATAATTAAATTATTTGTTTAAACTTTACTACCCGTACTACTTGATAAAAATACTTTACTGGTAAGAAATTAAATACCAAAACAGCATGAATCAATTGTCATATTCCCCAAAATTATTCAAAGTGAAAAACACTAATGAAATTAAGTAATCAAAGTGTAAAGTCCAAACAAATAGAACAAACAACTTAGTTTTAATTGACATATATTATAACTATCTTAATAAAATCAAAGTTTGGTCGAAAACAGGAATGTGTATAACATCTGACTAGAATTTACTAAAACTTAACATAGACCTAATAAATATAACATACATTGACACCTTTTCTGGGAGTTAGGAAAACTGAATACCAGAAGCAACTACACATTGAGATCTCTTAAATTAATTACATAATTAATACACTCAAAGTGGTACACAAATGAAATTATAAAAAACTATTTGTAAGTTCTTTAAATTTGGCATTATTTCACTTTAACTATGTTTTGTCTGTGAATAACATTTTTGAGTGAATTTCAGTCTTAATCAAGGATTTGGAATTACACGAGATCAAATTAACCTAGAACATCCTCAAACCATAATGCAGTGTTAACAATTCTTAATAAATAAACATTAATCTATACTAGACAATTGTTACATAAATAATAATTTGAGATCAATGGACAAATTCATCTACAAAACATTTAGAGAACATATTCCAACGGCGTGTATACAATAATAGGTTACCTACCTACATTTTTTTTAGTATCCTTAGTTTCATTCTTCTTACCCAGGTGCGCGACAAAAAAAGATAGCAGCAACAATGAATTTCTTCACAATCGTCGTTAAACTCAATACGGTGAGATCGATTGACTCTGTTTGCTTAGGCGGATCTTTATGCAATAAAAAAAATGATATAAATAAGACACGTGTGCCTTTATAAACAGACTTTTAAAATGTGCCGAGTATTTTCACTATTCGCGATTTCGATTCGTGATATTTTCATTTACACGTTGAGTAATTAGAAATGTATATCTTGTACGTCGGTGGGTGTGTCTGGTAACTGTGTCTGTCCCGGTGTGGACTGTTTGTGAGGCTGGACGTGCCTGGTCCTCGGTTCCTGCGGCTGGGTCTCTCTGGCCAGGACTCGCTCCACATGGCGCGCGACCAGCTCGGCTGCAGCCGCCGGCGTCCGTGTCAAAGCACATAGATCGTTAATAGACATGCGCACGCGCAAACCACGCGCGGCTGCCGAGATGCAAGCCACCGCTACCAAAGATGGCGGCACTAACAGGAACTCAGTTTCTGTTGACAAAACAAAGGCACAATTAGAACACGTGTATGAGACTCACAACGGTATTATTAAAGACAATTCATTCAAAAAGTCTTTAGTTTGTTACTACTAGCTTGTCATTTTTAGGGTTCCGTAGCGAAATGGCAAAAAACGGAACCCTTATAGATTCGTCAAGTCTGTCTGTCTGTCTGTCCGTCCGTCCGAATAACACAACCTCTTTTTTCTCCAAAACTATAAGCCTACACCTACACCATTCAAACTTTGTATATTATATATATATATATATGTATTCTGTTAACCTATTAGGTTTTAATAAGTAACTTGAAAAAAACTGAATATATTTTGGGGTTCCCCATACAATGAAATGACACCAAAATTTTTTTTTCATCGCACTCCCACGTGTGGGGTATCAATGTGTAGATCTTAAAAAATGGTATTGAGGTTTCTAATATCATTTTTTATCAATTGAATAGTTTGCGCGAGAGACACTTCCAAAGTTGAAAAAAGTGTGTTCCCCCCCCCCCCCCTTCTAATTTCTAAACCCTGGGGTTGATAAAATCGAAAAAATATATGTTGTACAAGACCATAAAGTCTAACAACGAAATTTAGTATGAACGATTTCTGGGGTGTAGTTTTTTTTATACGTCTTAAATGGCGAACCACTATTTTTTCATATTAAAGCTTTAGTAGGTGCCTAAGTAAATAAAAATAATTTTATTTTATGTTACTTGCTGCTGAACGGAACCCTCCACGTGCGAGTCCGACTCGCACTTGGCCAATTTTTATTTTACTGACAAGCTTTCAGTATAGCGGCTTTCAAACAGACTGTTAAATTACTTTAAACTATGATAAAAAAAAAGATAACCAGTTACTAATAGTGCCCTAAATATCTTTACGACGTATAACACAATATCTATAAACAGCCCACCTGGAATTGTTTGTTTGTGTGCAATTGTACTGGAATAAGTACAATTGTAGAAAGCTGCCATTTAAGAATATCAACTACTTTAATTTATAAAAATATTTTATTTCGAATTTAAATCTTTGGTTAGTTTAAAGGAGTAATGGAACAGAAAGCGAACCAATAAAACACCCAATGTTCTCACTTTACGGGTATTAGTAATTACAAATACGACAAAAATACCGATACGATCAACATGATGTTATACCATAAAACATTTCGATGCTGTAATGCTCGTGTCGTCAGTTTTGTTTACCAACAGCATTTAAAATGTGAAAATTTAAACCATATTGGTTCGTGCGCAGGTTTGTGCGGAGGTTACGCGGCGCAGGTAGGATGCATCTGTTGTAAGATAATTGCCGCGGACAGGTGGCTCGGACACCTTGCGCCTTAGCGTCCTTGGATCCACATCCTTTGATATCACAAGCTGTGTTTTAAATGTAGAAGAGGCATGCTTTGGCACGAATGGACCGACTCGACTGTAGCGATATCACAGCCTCATAGAAAATACAACGAAATTACTCTTTTCGCGTGAGTAAGGTCCGCTCCCAGTATTTCCTATTCCAATATTTAAAGGTCGGCAATACATTTTTCTCTTTAGTAACATCAGGTGTACTATATGCTTTTTTCTACCCATAAAATTACCATCATAAATAATTGAACAACGCATCAAATCCGAACACTGTTTCAAGTTTGCGACACCATTTGAAGATTATACCCGGTCGGCTGCAAGGGTCTAAAAAACATTGCGTTACATTTTGCACAATACGCGACGTCTATTGTTACTCAAGCGAATAAGGAAGGAGAGTCGAACAGCTGCCAGATTTGTGCATTCCGTCCCCGTCTGCATCTTTGTGCCCGCCCTGGGACAATACACGACGAATAATGGTAATTTACATCTTAAGTCGTCTAAGTTAGGGCGCAGCTGCGATTTCGCGTAGCAAAGGGAACTTTATTGTTTGCTCTCGATTTTCGTACAGTCCGATCGATTGGTGTAATCAATAACGCCTGTGCCGTTAGATTGTTCCACTCATGTGGCCCTGATTTGCAATGACCGTTATAAAATTATATTTAAAAAAATAGTTTTTTAGACTGCTCAATGTATATTCCTAAAGTTTAATTAATGTTAAATATATCAAAACTAAAATTTGACCTTTATAAACATTCGATTAAAATAAAAATGTTAATAATATTCAATGGCATTTGCTAACGGTGACGGTATTGAAGCGAATCGACTTGGTGTACCTAATTGTTAGTATGTCGTGACGATCGTCGGCTGGGTGCGCGGGCGCAGGCCAAGACGCGGCAGATGTGGCGACACCTGGCGGGACCCTTCCGCGCCGGCGGGTCACTGCCCACCTACACCCTTCTTACACGATAACGACCTTCTACGTTTCTACATCCTTTTTGCTAAGAAAAACACTATACCCAACACGCAAACCCGACATAATTTTTCATATGAAAAACTGGCCCAGCGGTCATTAATTAACGTTCTGTTGAGCTTGCCCAGCGTTTCTTATAAATGAAGGTCAATGAAACGGCAAGATAGGGTGAGCTTTAACCATGTCATAACACGACGCAATCGTTGGAGCGCCGCCATCATTGCAAAGGTTTTCCTTCGCCGCACAAATGTAATCGGGTTTAAGACGAGTTATATAAATTAAGCACCGTTTTCATTATATTTAACAATTATAAAACATATTACAAGGTAATATTAACGATCCCTTTTTACAAAAAATAAACACATTTTATTTTTAAATAAATCCGATTAAGATGTGGACTGGGTTAAAAAATAAATCATAAACATAAATCATTATGAAATTTATTACATCTCCACACATTAAATTATAGTTGTGCTTATCCACATATCAAATCCCTTATACTATAAATTACAAATATCATATTGCCCGTCAGTTCATTTATCTAATGCCGTGATCATAGAAAGTGTACAAGTCGATTACTCAGATAGTTAAAAGTAGCTCGGTTGATCTGCCAGTCATTCATCACATCCCTATGGGTTAACGTATCTAAATATATTACAACCACTGATTTTAAGAAATTGGAGTATTATGTTACCCATATGAACACATATTCGTGTTACTAGTGCATTACGATTCGACATTTGGTCAGCGCACGCAGGCTTAATTATAAAATCAAAAAGGTTCGGCGTGTTATCGGTCAGATCAAGCCAGCAACGCAGCGGACCGTCGCGATCCGTTGCGCGACAGGTTGGCCGGCAGTTGGTGCGCCGACATCTGCTAACTCAAGACCTATGCCACTACACCCCCGCGTAAGACGACCCCACTAATTGCCGCACATCTAATGACGGCCAACAGTCGCAAGACCGTTAAGTTCCGTTTAAACCTGTCTTACCCCACTAGACACGCCTAAAGTGCAAGGGTTGCAGATATCAATGCCTAATCGTGCGAAACTAGTTGCAATATCAATGCTAACACCCGAAAGATTTTTATGGCTTAATATAAACGTGTTTATAAAAACATTTTATGAACCATCGGATTTATGGTTCTAACATGAAGTACGCTATGTAAACGAATAATTCATAACTTTTTATTTCATATTCATAGAGTTTTATAGGTAAGTACGTTGTCTTGTACATGTACATGAATAAATTATTAGGAATCAAGATTTATAGCTTTTAAAAATAGCACTGATTTATAGCTATTAAAAATTTGAAAAGCATCACTGTATTTAAACATCATTAATTAAGCTTTTAAATAGAGTTTTAAACTTTTTACAAAAGTATAGGGTTTTTTAATATTAATTTAAATCTTGCGCTTTTATCATATAAAAATAAGAATAAGGGTCGTAAATTATATGTAAATACCAAAAACTGTTAGAATTATAAACTTAGTGAGAACTACGCTACCATTTGATGCGTCTTGAAAAAAAGTCAAGAGATCATACTTCACATAATCAGATGCAGGACTGTCGACTAACACTTAGATAATTTACTTCAAATACTTTATAGCTTTATGATAAAAACCGGAAGCAATAAAGGGCGGAAGCGCGAGTACAAGCGAAACGGGAGCATCTCAACTGTGATTTAAGAAGTTGCGGCCGTCTGAGATAGGGTTTAGAGCGCCAGGTGCGAGCCGAGACGGCCGGGGTCCTTTGTGCACAGGCACAAAGGCCGCGGGACGTCTTCGCGCATTGTCCCCGTCAGCTGTCGCACCCCAACCCTAGCCCTGACACGATTACTTGAATTATACTCGAGGCATCAACTGCTATAATCTACACGTAACCAACTTGCATAAGTCATACCTTTTCAAAACGAGTTCAAGCAACACCGTGGTTGAAAGGTAAACGATTCCATGATGCGCCGAGGTTTGCTTTAGTCTCAAAACCGATACCAATGTATACAACATCAATATTTTCTGGACGACTTTAAATGAAATAACATTTATTTTAAAATGTTTTTTCTTGAGAGTTACGAGTTCAGCTTACGAGCTTACATATTTCAAGCCGAACAGTTGAACTAAATAAGACTCATGAGTTTCTTTAAAAGTATTGGTTTATTTTAATCTAACTTTTGATGTATAAATAACAATTCAAATAATAATTATCCGTCCATAGTAAGTAATACTTCGTTTCTTAACTCTACGTATTGCAAAATCGGAACCATGTTTATAGGGAAGACCGCCCATATTAATGACCCTATGTTTAAGATGAAGGAAGTTTAAGGGTCAAGAAGTGTTATTAACCCTTTCACACCTCGAGTAATGCACGATCGGTTACCAGCAATTATAGCGTATCCGGCGACGGCGCGCCGCGAACCAACTACTTGATTCCCGTTCTTTTTTATGTTAAAAGTTTCACTTAAGTCGTTAAGACAAAGTTAATTCATAGACCAACACTTGCTTTGT
>PQWD01002915.1:0-47995 GCA_019425675.1 Leucinodes orbonalis
TCTCCGCAGACGTGCACAGTTTCCTCACGATTATTTCCTCACCGTAGGAGCATCGGATAACGTACATGTACACATTGGTACGTGGCGTTATTTTAACCGACTCTCCCGATCGTAAGGCTCACACCATTGAGCTACTAAAGTTCAAAAGTTTTTATATAATACAGTTGTATTTTATCACTAATATCTTTATCTCTAGCTAATACAGAAAGATTGACGTAATTGTCAAGAAAAATGTCAAAAATTTTAAAGCGGGGATTTTGCGAATATTCAAATACGTCAAACCGCTTTGTAACTTTGTTTCGATATTAAACCGTCTGTGTAAAGTTTACGTATCGGCGGCGTCCACTTGTCCCGTCCCGCATCGCAAATGGCGCTACAATGAAACGCTTTTAAATCCATTAAACAGTAGTCACTCCGTCAAGGGGTCCTTCCGACAGGCGCGTCCCACCGGTTCCATACCTACGCGGAACTCGATCATTAGGTGCTCACTCAATCCTAAAAGCGATTTCATCCCAGAGATCCGCCTCTTTGAAACTGGCGCAATATTGTCGAAAGCAGGAAACTCTTTACGGTAAAAAAAATATTGCCAAGTCCAGCGAGCGAAAATGAGAACGAAACGCCAGAAGCCAATCGAGCGAACGAGTCTCGCCGGCAATATACTCCCGAATTTACGTTATCGATGACGTAGCTACTGAATACACTTGAGCAGTAACGTAAACGACGAACGCGCCACCGCCGCGGTTGTATTCCGCCAGAACAACTACGTACAACTCCGCTCTGTTTTGTTTCTGGCCGCGCAATATTAGTTTAGTTTAAAAGCTATTTTTCAACCCGCCGTCGAAAGGCTTGTAAAGTTTTCTAATTTAGTATAAATCATACTCAACGTTTCGTGAAGCCCTCGTCCGGATTGAGATAACAGTTGCCGTGAAATATTGCATCGAGGATTTCTCGACGATTGTTAAGATAACATCGATGCAAATCATGCGGCTGTTCCTTCGAGGCGGGGGCAGCGCCGAGTCCAAGTTTTTAATGTAATTTGCGAGTTTCCCAAATGGAATACTCTCTCGATTTCAATTAGGGTATTTCTTTGTGCACAGCTCCTTTTGTTCCCGAGGAGGGCTGGGCGCGAAGTGCTTCGTCGTCGTACTGGACGCTGCAGCCTTGGCTGGTCGGCGGCGGCACGCGCGTGCAAGGGGTCGAAGTGGCTTGGCACTAGAAGGTAAATACAAAATGAAGTACTTACGTATTGATTTAAATACATCAATCAACATTTAAAACGTCACGTTTTCTAACTTTATTCACTTATTGTCCTTTTCTTAATCTTTACCACTAGTTAGTAGTCTACAACTCTCTCTGTCAAGTCTTTTTAGCGCTTTTGAATCAAGAGTCCAAAAAATTCAAATGCTTTTCAGTTTTATATTTTTCATACGCATCGAAACAACAAAATCCCAGAATTCTAGGTAGTACTTAAATTTAATAAATAACAAACACCGAGACAACATACAGTTAGGTCACGTCAGAAAGGAAGCAGTTTATCATGCCAGTTGCACATTAAACTGCTTTCGCAATTAACCGGCTCGACTCAGGTGAGTGCGCCCAGCCGCTTTGACAAACGGCCGGAACTAGCCGGGGCCCACAATCGGCATGACAGCAGCGACGCTTCTTAACTGTAGTGGCCAACGTGATAAAAATAAATATGGACGATGAGTACAGCTTAGTGTTTTTTCTATTCGATGAATCTTGTAAAGGCCATAAGTGGACACAACATTGCCTATTCAGTGTTAAAAAACCTATTATAAACCTATACACAAATAGTGTTTCACCATACGCATCGGATACAATGCTTGTGTAAAAGTGACCCCTTTTATGAGTTCAATTTGTTGTTAGGAAAAGTTTACAAACTTGGAACTTAAACTGGTCCAAGTACGAGTTATTACAAACATGATACCTATGGGCCCACTGCGGCCAACAGCGATAAGTTACTGTAAGAAAAAAAGAGTTTAAATACATATAGCTTTAATGAGAAACTTGTATAGAGGTAGTAAATTGGCATTTATTTATTAAACATACTCTTAAAATCTTTTTACTTAACGTGTTACTTTTTACCAGAAAACCATAATAAATATTAATTTTGCGTATGTTCGTAATTCTACTATTACAAAATATTTTATATCGGACAATTGTGAGGTAGAATGAAACAACGCTCCGGATCGCATACCGATGCTACCCACCTTGTCCCGTGTTATCTCCATATTGCGGAGACGACGTCACATTTGTTCGTCAACCTCCATTCGGTACGCGCGGTCCAGGTGCTACTCTTCAGCAAACCTGACCCCGGGTCGAACTCACGACCCTTTCGCCGCGAGTACATTCGTTTGTGTGTATCTCTAGTGACAATTCTATGTGCATCTAACGACTTAGTGGAGCTCCATCGTCAGGCAAACCTCGCACTATTCGTAGTGTGACGTCACCAGCCACGCGGTACCTTCACCGGCTCGGAGATTCCCCGCAGAGACCTAGCCTCGGGAATAAAAGGTATGTGGTGTTTGTATTGCGGTCCGTGAGCTCTTTTCTACAATTTGTCCGAGTAACTGTCCCATTTATAAATTCGAAAAATACAGTCCACACCCATTTTTCACCAGCGACCTTATTCGTATCCCACATTATTGGTCCTCCCACCCAGATACCGTTTATTTTTTCTCAAATTCCATAATGGAACTGTTTACATTCTATTTATAGAACTAATAGTTGTAGAAAGGGTCAAAGTCCATTTTGTTCGCTCTGCAAAGTTAAATGTTAATACCGGTAACAGTTACCTGAATCAGCAGTGCGCAACTGCCAATTCGTGTTTTAATAATTATTTATTCGTAAGTATAAATTTGGCATAACGTAAGGTATAGATTTGATATTTCAATATTCGTTTTCGTTTCGTTTTGATATTAATTCGAAATATCAAACTATGACTACCGCCTAATACTTGCATTTGTATATTTAGGTACGTGGTGGTTACCGCATAATTAAATTGTTGTTCGTATATTTCTAAACACCAAAATTAAAGCTTATTACCTTAATTTTAGGGTTCCGTAATACAAATAAATTTTGTTAATATTTACATACATAGTGATATAATTCATAAAATTTATAATTACCGCTGTCGATAAATATTTACGTCACTATTGATATTTCATAATGATAAAAAAAATATATATATTTTAAATTTTCATATAATTGAGTTCAGTTTCGTGGTTTTCTGTTTCGTTACAAAAGGAATTCACAGCCCGTAGTGTCGTGGTATTTTGTTTACTAATGTTTTATTCTTTCGTTCGTTTTCATTTATTCGTAGTAGCGAGACTATTGCGATATTTGCGTGGGTGAATTTAAGTGACGAAATCAAAGGATTTTATTAAAGCTTATTTTTATTTGGCTAGTTTTAGGATTAAAAAAAAGTTCTAACAAGTTTCTATAAAGGCAAATTTAACATATTATATTTTAAATATTGCGTTTTGCTTAATATTTAAGTTGTTCTTTGTTTTGTTTTCGGTTTAACAATTTCATAAAGATGACTTCGGAAATGAAACCATTAGTTTTTCAACGAAGTTGTATAGAACATGAATTGGGAAAGATAGTAACGCTTGGTAAGGAAGCTTGTCTTTGCCCAGAAGCTCAAAGAAAGTTTATGGCTTCTTGTACTAATTTAGATCGCCTACAAGATAGATTCGAAAAGCTTCAGTCGGAAATCGAGTCACTTGAATTAAAGGAATTAGGTGAAATCGGTGAACAACATATGGATATTCGTTCAACATTCAACGATATTGTGCGTGATATTTTAGCTACAAAATTCGAAGTTGAATGTGGGACTTCTAGTCAAAAAAATATTTTTGAATCTTCCCGTTCACAAAAGACGGAATTTACCGGGTCCGCTGCCACACTTACCAGTACAACACTTTTCCGGTGATTATATGGAGTGGAAATCATTTAGTGATTCGTTTCGTAATGCAATCGAAAAATATCCGAATTTATCCGATATTTCAAAGTTCCAATATTTACTTTCCTATCTAAAAGATGATGCTCGTCGTGTTATTAGGGGAATCCCAGTCACTGAAAGTAATTATAGAAAAGCATGGGAGATCCTAGAATACAATTTTAATAATGAACGCATTATAGCCATGCATCACATGGAATCGATATTTTCCATAGCTTCGGCATCTGCGCCGTCAGCCACGGCATTTCGTAATATTTTGACTGGATTTATGGAAAATACCAGTTGTTTGGAAGCGATGGGTTTTCCTATAGATCAGTGGGATTTCATTTTGTATTTCATGTTGTATAAGAAAATAGACTCCGAGACAAGGCGTAATTTTGAGCGTACTATTTCGGTGAATAAAATTCCGAAGTTTCGAGACTTACGTGAATTTCTCGATCGAGAAATAATTTCATTCGAGAGCTCGAGAACAGGTGGCCGTCCGCGCCCACGCCCTTTTCAAGCAACCGCGAGCGCCGCGCCCGCTGTTTCACGTGCGCGCTCAACCTCTAGTTTCGTTTCAGTGCCTTCTACCTCGAATACCAATGCTTGCGTTTTGTGTAAGCGCGGTATACATGCAGTTACATCTTGTAATATTTTCAAGGGTAAATTGCCCTACGACCGTTATCTGTTGGTCAAAGAACACCGATTGTGTTTGAAGTGCTAAAACCAGTTCATCCTCAGAATGAAACTTGTTCTAAAATTCGTTGCGACGTATGCAAAGCGTCTCACCATAACACTTTGCTTCATTTCGCCAAGGAACCACCTCGAGGCGTTACAGCCAATGATGATGGTGAGCGATGTAAGACTGATGTCGTGTGGAACTACTGGAAATTCGTCCAACGTAGTTTCACTTTGTTCGTCTCAGGCAGATACTGCGAGTCATCAAGTCCTTTTGTCTACCGCAGTAATTTTGATCCGCACCGCTGCTGGTAATTTTGTAAATGTTCGAGCGCTTATTGATCCAGCATCAGAAAGTTCTTTCATTACCAACGGTTTGGTTCAGCGCTTGGGCTTAACTCGTAAAAAACTAACTACGACTGTCCAAGGGATCGGTGATGTAATGACTGGTTCGAAAGGGATTATCGAGTCACTCATCAAAAGTAGGGACAATAAGGGATCCACTTATCCATTTCAAGCTATTTTCTCAGTAGGATCACTACAGACAAACCATCCTTTAACTTCGATCCCAGCTCGTGGTCGTATCTAGACAATCTTATACTCGCAGATCCCAATTTTCATATTCAATCTCCTATAGAAGTTTTAATCGGTGGAGATATTTACGAAGATATTTTCGTCGGGGATTCTATTCGAGGACCTCTTGGGACTCCCCTGGCTATCTCCAGCAAACTCGGCTGGTTGCTAGTAGGTAAAGTTCAATCAATTTTATTCGTATTCGAGATGAACAAAGATCTATTTCATCTTTCGTTTCATGTTCGCAGAATCTCAATTTAGATTCTATTGTTCGTAAATTCTGGGAAACAGAATCTGTTCCCGACAGGACGTTCGTATCACCAGATGATCAGAAGTGTGAGGATATCTTTGTCAATACTCATCAGCGCACCGCTTCTGGTAGATATGTTGTTTCAATTCCCTTTCGTGAAAATAATCCTAGTCTAGGTAATTCGTATTCGTTGGCGCTAAAGCGTCTAAAATCCATTGAACGTCGATTCTCTCGTGATATTAAATTTCGGCAGCTTTACATTGATTTTATGAACGACTACCTGAAAAGTGGTCACATGGAGCTAGTAGAGGGTTCAATACCTCTTGATCACTATTATATACCACACCATGGGGTGTTGAGAGCTTCCAGTTCCACTACGAAATTAAGAACTGTATTCGATGCTTCAGCTAAAACAGATCGTGGTATATCATTAAATGAATGTCAATTGGTAGGCCCAAAGCTACAAAAGGATGTGACGGACTTACTATGCAATTTTCGATTGCATAAAGTAGCGTTCACGGCAGATGTAAAACAAATGTATCGTCAAATTCTCGTATCTGAGAATCAGCTGAGGTACCAGCTCATTCTTTGGCGTACTTCCCCGGACGAGGAACCGAAAACCTATCGATTAAAAACGGTTACATACGGCTTATCCTCTTCGCCCTTCTTGGCCATTCGTGTTATGCAGCAACTTGCTGCGGACCATCGTTCTGTATTCCCTCTAGGAGCTGACGTTCTTCAGCGTTTTACGTTCATGGATGACGTAATATCCGGTTCAGGA
The DNA here is from genome assembly GCA_019425675.1 of Leucinodes orbonalis. NCBI lineage: Eukaryota > Metazoa > Arthropoda > Insecta > Lepidoptera > Crambidae > Leucinodes > Leucinodes orbonalis. Next base: position 6,247 of record PQWD01002915.1, read on the forward strand.
TCGGTCCAGAGCGCTGTCGAACTACAGCAACAGCTCATAGAGTTACTCCACGCTGGAGGCTTTGAATTGAGGAAGTGGTGTAGCAACAGCATTGACTTTTTAGAGGGACTACCTGATTCTATCAAAAATGTAGATTCAGCGTCAGTCTCTCTAGATGACACTTGTACCATTAAGGTCCTTGGCCTAGTCTGGCAGCCCTTGAAGGACATATTTTCGTATTCAGTCAATGTTGTTAGTGAGAAATCTACCAAACGCTCAATTTTATCTGAAATTGCTCGATTGTTTGACCCGATTGGATTTCTCTGCCCTGTTATCATCGTCTCAAAAATCCTCATTCAAGACCTCTGGTTATTGGGTATAGACTGGGATGAACCAGCTCCCCAATCTGTTCGTGTTCGTTGGGAAAGGTTTGCTCATGAACTTCCTAATCTTAAGAAAATTGAAATTCCTCGTTTCGTTCCAACTCTGAACTGTCATGTTGAACTACATGGGTTCTGCGATAGTTCAGAGTCAGCTTATGCCGCTGTTGTGTACTTTCGTGTCACAGATTCGTGCGGTGACATTCGTGTGTTTATTATTACAGCTAAATCCCGAGTAGCTCCTACAAAAAAGCTGTCCGTTCCACGGTTAGAGCTCAACGGAGCATTGCTTTTAGCTAAATTATTTTCTTTCGTTCGTAATTCGTTCTCAAATATTCACATCGATGGCGAGTTTGCATGGACAGACTCGACCATAGTCCTGACATGGCTCAGAGCATCGCCTCACAACTGGTCAACCTACGTTGCTAATCGCGTCTCTGAAATCCAGTCCATAATTGCTCCAGATCGTTGGCAGCATGTTCGTTCATTCGATAACCCTGCAGACTGCGCGTCACGCGGGTTATCCCCTGATCATTTGGATTGTCCTTCGTGGTTGACAATGTCGAGTTCATCGTGGCCATCTGCGTCCTACGAGGCACCAATTGAAGTTCCGGAGCGGCGGGTTAAATCAGTTGCATCTCATGCTACTGAAAAGTTCGAAGAGCCTTCAGAACTTATTCGTTTTTCTGATTTTCACCGGCTACAGAAAGTCACCGCGTATTGCTTGCGCTTCATTAGAGCATGTTGTTCCAAAACCAAGCTAACTGAGCCTCTGTCGATTTCGGAGTTGAATGAGGCTACAAATCGGTGGCTTCAGACTATTCAACAGCTCTGGTTTGGACCAGACATCCGAAACCTGAAGAACAATAAGCCTTGTTCTACAAAACTTCAACGCCTCAATCCATTCTTGGATGAGTCTGCACTCATCAGAGTAGGGGGTAGACTTCGTCACTCAAATTTAAGCTACGAGCAGCGACATCCAGTAGTTCTCCCCTCTGAAAGTCACTTGACTCATTTGATCATTGATTTCTACCACAAAATTAATTTACATTCGGGATTGCAGGCGACTTTAGCATTCGTTTCAGCTCGTTACTGGGTTCTGTCTGCTCGAAGTATTACTAGACAGCGGATCTTTAAGTGTATCCAGTGTTACCGTAATCGCCCCGTTCCACTTAAACCTTTGATGGCCGACTTGCCAAAAGCTAGAATTCAACAGATTCGTCCTTTCGTTAAAATTTCAGTTGACTACGCCGGTCCGATACTAACAAAGAGCAACTTAAAAAGAAAATACACCACTCAAAAATCGTACATAGCTGTCTTTGTTTGCCTTAGCACTCGAGCCTTACATATTGAGTTGGTATCCGACCTTAGTACAAACGCGTTTTTAGCCGCTTTTAGGCGATTCATAGGCCGTCGGGGATTGTGTTCCGATGTTTACAGTGACTGCGGCCGTAATTTCGTAGGCGCCACATCCGAACTCAAAGAGATGTATCGGTTTGTGGAAGCCAACCATGAGAATTTCGCTCATGAATTATTAAAATTTAAAATTTCGTGGCATTTAAATCCACCCGCTGCACCTCATTTTAATGGTATGGCCGAAGCGGCTGTGAAATCCATTAAATCGTACTTATATCGTGTTATCGGTAACGTCGTTTTGACTTTCGAAGAACTGGCAACTGTGCTCGTGCAGATTGAGAGTGTCCTAAATTCGCGACCACTGTGTCCCTTAAGTTCGGATAGTAATGACCTCGAGGTGCTCACCCCGGGCCATTTTTTAATCGGCCAACCCTTAAATGCGTTACCTCATCGAGACTTAACTGATATTAGTATAAATCGTCTCTCTCGCTGGCAGCTTTTAGAAGCATTCGTCCAACGGTTCTGGAAACGTTGGCATCATGAGTACCTTAATACTTTGCAGCAGCGAGGAAAGTGGACTCTTCACCAAGATAATATTAAGCTAGGTGCCCTCGTTCTAATACAAGACCCTAGCCCCCCATTGCAATGGAAACTTGGTCGAGTAATTGAAGTTTTGCCTTCGAAAGACGGTGTAATTCGTGCCGTCAATCTCAAAACAACTCACGGGATTCTTAAACGACCCGTGCATAAGTTGTGTCCCCTTCCCCTTGACAATTAGGAACGTCATTGGGAATAATTTTATATTTAGTTAATGTTTAGTTTTTCTTTCTTTTTCTAGTTAAAATAAGTTTTAACGGTGGGCGGTGTTCGTAATTCTACTATTACAAAATATTTTTATCGGACAATTGTGAGGTAGATGAAACGAACGCTCCGGATCGCATACCGATGCTACCCACCTTGTCCCGATGTTATCTCCATATTGCGGAGACGACGTCACATTTGTTCGTCAACCTCCATTCGGTACGCGCGGTCCAGGTGCTACTCTTCAGCAAACCTGACCCCGGGTCGAACTCACGACCCTTTCGCCGCGAGTACATTCGTTTGTGTGTATCTCTAGTGACAATTCTATGTGCATCTAACGACTTAGTGGAGCTCCATCGTCAGGCAAACCTCGCACTATTCGTAGTGTGACGTCACCAGCCACGCGGTACCTTCACCGGCTCGGAGATTCCCCGCAGAGACCTAGCCTCGGGAATAAAAGGTATGTGGTGTTTGTATTGCGGTCCGTGAGCTCTTTTCTACAATTTGTCCGAGTAACTGTCCCATTTATAAATTCAAAAAATACAGTCCACACCCATTTTTCACCAGCGACCTTATTCGTATCCCACAGCGTAATTCATAGAATTTGTGCAAAGAACATTTAAGTTTGTACCTATACACAAGTTTATCGGTATATTTTTAAGATAGGGATTTTGGTTTCATCATTACGAAGGATGCACATATTCCCAAATCCATAGTCAAGTAAAAAAACACCATCTAACAACTCATTTCAAGGGGCAAAATCAACATTCAGCAAAACTTTAAGCATGTCCACCGCTGGGCCACGTGTTCAGCATGAAATGGCCCAATCACAACGCAGGGCACGTCGGCCCGTTACTAGGGCGCGAATCCGACACGTACATCGTGTGGCCCTAACGGTCGATGTAATGGCAGCCGCTTGTAATAGCCCCAAACATCTCCTGGGAACTTGGCACGAACAAATTAAAAACCTTTATGCGCACTTTCGCACTACTTTCACCCGCGTTATCGCCTCTCTCAACGTTTCTCGAAATTTCCAATGGAAACGAAATTACAACGTGGGACCCAAACTAATACCGGGGGATAAACGGAATAGTTTTAAATTGAGGCCAAATTTTGAGACGATAAACTATTAACAATGAGAAAAAGCAAACCTGGGCGGCTGGTGTTGTCATGAAATAATAGTTGTTTACGGGAAATTGTGAGGCGGGCGGCAATAACCGTTAACGATAACGATACCCGCTTAGCCGAGTATAACGCTAAAGAGAGTACACGGAAAAATGGTACGAGCCTTTTAACTAACTGGTAACGATTTTAATCGTAGCACACCTGCAAACTGCAGACCTGGGTTAATTTCGCCCAAGTAAAAATATAGTTTCGAATCTGTTGTTATTCGCCATATTTCCATGGTAAACAATGTAACTATGTTAATATATAAGCAATAAATGACAAGAATATGAGACTTGAATGTGAAACATTTACTAGTGGAATTCGATACTGAGTCGTCTAGGTGGGTGCCACCGCGGTGCTAGATGTCGTCTCGTGAACTTATATGTGAATGTTTCGGGATGAGCACTTTTGTGTTTCGGATGAGCTAATAAATTACCGGGCACAGTGTGGCATTGACGGAGAATAATAACTTTCAGTTGCTGGTCTCCTTTAATGCCGCTCTGTCATGGTCAGGCGTATCACTTTCCATCAGGTGTGTGTCTTGACCATCCTGTACATTAAACATAAAAAATGCGACACATACATAATCTCATATAGGACTTCAAATCGAAATTTTCTAATTAGAATATAAAATCGCTATCAATGCAGAGTTATTTTTTGAAAATTCAATTTTGGTGATTCTTGATCAATATATATACTTATACAGCAATTGTAGATTGACGATTTAAACGATTTGTGGCAAGGCAAATTACGCAATTTGCCTTGCATATTCTTATGATATCATATTTAAGAATTAGTTTGACTTATTTTAACAAACAGAACAAGGTTTTTATTATTTCTGCCAGCAAATATATTAGACTCAAAATTATCGTTATCGTGAAGCCACGACATGCTTTCTTGGTACTGGGCCGGTTTAGTTTATTCAAGGACAATGTTACATTATTGTTAGATCATGGCTTGGCAAGTATCGTGCGACATTTGTGAAAGTTTGCCGGAAGCAGATTAGGTATGGAGACAAATCAGGCACAAAGTAGTGAGCCAATATGAAACGCCCTGTAATCATAATTATTATTGACATTCTTTTAAAACAATATTTATTTGTGTTACTAGGAAGATAGCAGAAATAATGACGTAAATTTATAGATTGTCACTTATTAAAATGAATAAAAAACTAGAAATGTACTTAAGTCTTGAAAATGAATTATGAAAAGTCACTTTCAAAATGGTGTAACATGACCCTATACATTTTGCGTGGTGACTTTCACCCTTTACACAAAAAGCAGCACAACGGCCACCCTCTGACAGGAAAATGAACCTCATAATACCCCTTCCGAAAATTATGAATGCGTTTTATACATTATATACGTAACGAGCTTCTTTATATATATGTCAACATCAATATTTTATACATATAATTTTATGTGTATGTCTAGCACTTAGTTGCCTGCCTTTTTCTTTACATAGATGCGAAAGTGTATGGTATTATATGTAATAAAAACAGAAAAAATTTCGTCACTAATATAATATAAAGTAGATGAAAATAATATTTACAAATTTATAATGGAATGATGTGTAATCTGTCATTTGGCCGCATTTATACCTACTCGTACAAGTGGATATACGTTACTAAAAGCATAAATATTGGGGTGGCAGAAAAAGTATAGACTAGAGTATGTATCATCATCAGCTCATTAAACGTCCCCACCGAGGGCCACGAGCCTACCCGTATAGGGTGATTAGGCCTTAGTCGTCCACGCGGGCCCAGTGCGGATTGGATGACTTCACACACAATCTTCGAATCTCTTCGCAGGCGTGCATGTGGTTGGTAGGGTACGATACTCGTAGCCATAAGCTGTTGAATATTCTATCTTCAATGAATTTGCATAGTCTTCCTCTCGCTGAGACTCATCAGGCTCCTGGATGTGTTCCCTCTTTATTGGATCTCATCATTGTTGCTGATGTTTCAAGAGTCGCTCTCCATGGTCAAATGGATGCGCTTTCTCGTACCATGACCTATTTTTCTCTCTTACAAATTGCGGGCTCCAAAGCAGGAAAGCAAAATATTTAATGCATCGTAGTTTTAATCCTTGGACTTTAAGGCGCTTCAGTGTGATTCGGCTGGAATAGACTGGACGCCAATTTATAACTCTACAGACATAGACACCATGGTATTGTATTTTTACTCAGTCTATTCTTGCCCTTTATGACAAACATGCCCCTGTAAGGAAAGTTAGAGTTAAACATCTTCCTGCTCCATGGCTAACATTGGAAATCCGCAATTGTATGAAAATGCGTGACCAAGCAAAACGTAAATTTAAAAAAATCCTAGTCAGTTTAATTTTGACTTTTACAAGAAGTTGCGTAACCGTTGCAATCGTAAGTGTAGGGACGCTAAGAGACGTCATATCCACCATTCCTTAATTGATTCTAGCCCTGCTCAAATGTGGAGGTTTTTGAGGTCATTGGGTATAGGAAAAAGTTCGGAATTGTCTGCTAAAGTTGTGGACTTTCGTGCTCTTAATGAACACTTTTCCATGCACCTATTGTGATTGATGAGCAATCAAAACTAGGACGTTGAATGAGCTCACTTCGATACCTAGACCGGACTGCGCTGAATTTATTTTTCAACAGGTTACGGAACGTAATGTCAGATCTACTCTTCTATCCTTATCGTCTAATGCTTCAGGGGATGATGATTTGTGTCTGCGTATGCTTAAACCAATTGTAGATCAAATTTTACCGGCACTTACTCACATTTTAAATTATTCTCTTTCTGTTTATATATTTCCTTCAGACTGGAAAAAAGCTATTATAATTCCGTTGCCCAAAACCTCTAATCCTTCGACCCCTTCTGAATTCCGACCTATTTCTATTCTTCCTGTTTTATCCAAAATTCTTGAAAGTATCGTACATAGTCAGCTTACTTCCTTTTAATCACTAATAATTTATTGAGTCCTTTTCAGTCGGGCTTTCGCCAGGTCATAGTACTGTAACAGCGCTGCTTAAAGTTACGAAGACATAAGTATGCTATGGAACGAGGTCAACTTACCATTTTGACGCTCCTTGACTTCAGCAGTGCATTCAACTCTGTTGATTTTGATGTCCTTTTGGGTATATTGCAGTCGATTGGTGTATCTCCTGTGTATTGATTGGTTTTCGCTCGATCTTACGGGTCGTTGGCAGTGTATACATGGTGACGTTTCGTCATCGCGATGGTGTAGGTTGGTAACGGGCGTACCTCAAGGAAGTGTGTTATCCCCTCTCCTCTTCTCTGTTTCATAATGCGATTACTTATGTACTCACTTCTCGTTACCACTTATATGCGGACGATCTGCAGATATATTGGCATTTTTCCCATAGTGAGGTCGAATCTGCCATTGATGTCATTAATGAGAATCTCAATCGTATCTGTAGATGGGCCAGCTCTTATGGTCTGTTGGTTAATCCTGCTAAATCTCAGGCTATAATTATTGGCAGTAAGTACCACTTAAGCCGTTTACATACACGTCACCTTCCACCTGTTGTGTACGATGGTAAGAGGATAGTATTTGCGGAGACGGTAAAGAACCTAGGGCTGTTTTTTGACTGTCATCTTTCCTGGGTTCATCAGGTCAATAAGCTTGGGCAGAAAATGTATGCTTGTTTTCACGCATTAAAGCGTCTACAGAACTTTCTCCCGTTAGAGACTAGAATCATGCTTGCCGAATCGTTGATGCTCCCTATACTTGATTACGCCGATACCTGTTTCCTTGACGCAAGGGAAGAACTTTTAAACAAGCTTGAGCGTATTCAAAACCTGGGCATTCGATTTGTTTATGGGCTACGTAAATTTGATCACGTGTCAGAATATCGCAGATCTTTGGGATGGCTTCCTATAAGGCAACGGCGTCATTATAGGATTCTTGTCCTGGTTTTCAATTTTTAAAAAACCCTGTGTATCCGCAATACCTTCGGGAGCGTTTCACATTTCTTTCGTCGTCTGGTCGTAACCATCGCTCCTCTTATAATTTAAGCCTCAAAATACCAAGTAGTTCCTCTAATATGTACGGACACTCCTTTACCGTTCAGGCAGCGAGGCTTTGGAACAGGCTTCCGTCGAGATTGCGCGAGTGTTCCACGGTGGCGACCTTTAAAAAGCATTTAAAATACTTCCTTTTGAATGAAACTGGTAGTTAAATTTTTGGCAGGTTCTTACATAAACTTAGAAGACTTGGTTTCAATATAGATATATATATTTTTTTCTTCACTTTTTCCTTTTAAATAAAGAAATGATTTCATTTATTTAAATTGAGTCCATATATTTAATTCAATATTATATATATGTATGTATGTGTGTGTATGTATATGTGTGTATGTATATATATATATATATGTATGTTTGTATGTGTATGTGTATAAACATATATTTGTGGTCTTTATACTCTTAGTATTAGATTGTGTATTTTATATGTACCTATTTTTATTTAATTGGTCATTATTTTAGTTTATTTTTATTGTAGTTTTATATTAAGTGCATGGTTGTTTGCGTCTACCGCTCTTATCATTTCTATTGTTTGTCTGGTTCACAATGGCCTGCTGGAAGAAATCTCTAATAGAGATAAGCTAGCCTGTACTTTATTGTTTCTTACTGTATACTGTAATTGTCACGCTATGTACGAATAAATAAATAAATAAGGTTCCCTCACGATGTTTTTCTTCACCGTATGAGTGTCGGATAACGTACATATATTTTCGAAAATTCGAAAATACATTGGTACGTGACGGGATTTGAACCTCAGCCCTCCCGGTAGGAAGGTGACAGTCCACACCACTGAGCCACCGACGCTCGAGAGTATGTATGTCTGACAAAAAATATAAATGTAGTACCTATGTATACATATCAACTGTGTACATACACAGAACATATAACTGTGTACGACATCAACTATCTAATAATATTAAGGAGGCTGCATTGGATAAAGTAGTGTATTAATAGATATGTGGTATCCACGTAACATTTTCTATGCTATTTCAGAGTATATTATTATTATATCGCAGCGTTTGAACCTTTGAGCCACTGATATTATTGACCCATTTATCTCAAAAACACAATTTGGCCATAAAATTACAAGTTGAGTTGGTATTATGACTGTAATATACAAGCCACAGTATACAAATGAAACCCATCCAAACCCCGACATTCAACTAAACGAGTTCATTAAACGTCGGATACGTCATGACTACTCATGACTTATGATGTCATGGCGTCGGCTGAGAGTGAAATAAACAAAACACTCGTCTCAGTGGCATCTAATCTGATGAAATGTAGAGTATGTAGGTGCCATTAGGAGAGCTAAGGCATTAGTGTTGCCGCTCAAAATCCACCATCGATATAAGAAAATAGTATCGATAGGACAGTCGATGTTACCGTAAGCATAAATACTATTGACATATTGAAATTTTATCGATAGTATCGAAACACTATTGAAACTGAATATCTAATAAACTATTGATCTATTGCTGCTGAATATTTCAAACACATTGGATACTATCGATAACATTGACAGTATATATAGTATCAATAGATCTTACGATATTGTTCATAGTTTTCAAAGTCAACTATCGATAGTCAAACTATCTATAGTTTGACAACACTGGCTAACATAAAGGATATGATAGTGACGCCGTCGGAGCTTTCGCGTGACAACGAGTGACTGAAGACGCAGTTACGTAGCTCCTGCCTTACAGTGAAGAAATGCAAAGTAATAATTCATACGACCTTGCTCCGGTTTCAGGTTAGCTAGTTCTGAAAATAGTTGTCGGTACAGCGTACACTTTTTATGGCATAACGTATTATACTATATTTGATAAGCCAAATAAGTGCACTAAAGATAGCTTGTGTAATAGATACCTATATAAAATGATAGTTTAATTTATTAACTACAAAAGTTTCAAGTAAAGTCATCTTCTCTAATTATATTTAAAAAGGCATTAGAAAGTGTAAACACCTAGACTTTTTAAATTGTAATGGGCATTAAAATGTTTTAAAAAAGCCTCATTAAACAAAAATTTCATTAAAACGAAACATCCTTATCTATCAACCGATTTACATCCATTACATTCGAGGGTGCAAACCAAATCTAAAACACCATTCATAAAAAAGTACCTTTGTACTTTGTATACATAATTATTAAGAAACATTGTAGAAATCCCCTTTAAACAATAAAGACCTATTAAACATAAATTCTGCCAAATCCGATGTTTTCACTAAAGGCTAATCCTTAAAAATGATACTTACTTAAAAATGAACTTATGCGTAGGTTGCGACCCGTGCTCGCCCTAAAATAGTACACAGAACATAATTCGAAACAAAACAAAACAGAGTCGGTAATAGCTTTATAAATTAACCAGTTCAGTGACAACTGTTGGTGTTGATTTACTACTATAGCCCTATTTCTAACTACTTTTTTACAATAGGCAATAATGTCTTTTATCAGGTTAAGTTTAAGTTCTCTGAAATCAGTTCCTATAATACAGCGCAGCGGGAAAGGGCAGCTCAAATGAAAATAAAACTCTTAACTCTCGAATTTTCCCTGTTTGACTACACAGAATACAATAGTAAATTTTACTCATTTGAGCAATTTGGCTGTTACATGCTTTTACATTATTTTTTTTCAAGCACCGCTATATTATTAACCTAGCTGTCGATTTACTTCTGGACATCATCGTTGATACTCACAGATCTATTACGAGTATGATGTAATATAAATAATACTCAAGATTAAATATGATTCAGACTTAAAAAATATGCATCTCGCAAAATTACGTATAAGGCCATCAATATCGACAGGAGAGTGGATTGAATTGAAATAAGTATTTGTATTGTTTTTTTAAATGATAACACTAGGCCCGTATATTAAATTAAGTACTACTTGGTATTAACCGAGCACGATCTTTACTAATAAATAATAGGTGACAGGCTTAATACTGAGTAGTTGCGTTGCGTTCACTCCATATCATTAAAATCATCCATAACTTACCCTCAGGGGCCTTAATTAGTATTTGAAAGGACTTTAAATCTCTGAGTTTTACCACAGATTAAATAATATATACTTTACTTAATCATACTCCTTTTGCAGGCACAGCACTCATGCTCGGATGGTAGTGAGTGGGGCAACGCTGTATACATCGTTGGGACTTTCAAACATCTTGGGACTGATGCGGATTTTAAGGTAAAATCATATTTTTACATTACTATAGTTTAAACTTTGACTGCTTTTGAGTTTAGGTATCTTCGTGCTCCGGAGGCCCAAAAAAATTCCTTCAGCTCAATTTATGTTAAGATCAACGTTGAGTCTCGTTTAGAATACAGGCCTAAGTGTAAGTAAATAATAAATGTTTCTTGTCATCTGATCTTGTCATAAGATGGCTGGCCCCTAAACTACTGAGACCCATAAAATCTCTCACCACTAATTGAACCGTGACTGAAAATGGTCTAACCAATCAATCAAACAGGACCTTACGACGTGGGTCCATTTAATAAATCAATGGACATACGCAAATTTTGATAGCCTTCGGAAATGGCATATAACCCCTTATTAATAGCCATAATGCCATCGGGGTACCATTTGTGAGCTGTTAATTACGATACATTAAATGTGTTTTTAGGTCCGGACTACAGGTAAACTAAGAGCATTACTGGCTGTCGAAAGTAATAAGTTAGGTCGAGGTATTTTATAATATTAGTATGTACTGATATGAATCACTGTAAAATCTTATTTTAATCATACACACAAAAAAGGTGTCGACCTGTTTCTCAATTTAAACACGCCACTGGGACATAAATTAGGAAATTTACTATCTGTGAACGCACGTAAGCAACGGCATCTTGTCATGTAAGTTTAGTGCTCAGACCTCGGGGGAGCGCGTACGTGACTCGCAAAACCAAATTTGTTTTGAAGTCTAATAACAGTCAGAAAAGTACCTAGCAAAGCCTTGAAATCGAATGTTAAGACTATTTCTAATACGAATTCGATGCGAAATAAAAAGAGGCGCTTAACTAAGTTAATGATGGCGTTATAGAAATACATAATCCACTCTCACGTTATCAAGGAACAAAACAAGAGATTATTGTTTAACGGGTTTTATGTCCATCAATCAAACGAAGGTATGACATAATTTCAGTTCACTTCTTATCTAGCCTCCTTCGATACCTGACGCAGTAGATGGGTATTGGACGGGACGTTTCCCGGTCCCGGCCCTGGTCCAGTGCTTACTGGCGGTTAGCACAAATTTCGTTCATGAATCGTACCCGACGTACCATCAGCCGATAGCTTGGCTTAAAATTTGTGTTTTTATAATTCTATCGTCAAAATATTTGGAATGGGATAGGAGAGAATGGCAATTTATTTGTTTGTAAAGTGTATGGTGCTGCAAACAACATAAACACGTCAAAATTACGTGCACTTGTAGGTAAACATTGATAGGAAGCGCATTGAATTGCAGAACCGCAAACGTGCATTCCCAATGCGGTTTTTACCTATTACACTAACAGCGGTCGCTTGTTATACAATTAGCTCTCATTTGTTATTGAAATTCAATCACATTAATTGACTCGTGAATAGTACAAATAGGTTTGTAATAATTTTGTCTCTATTGGTTAAATATCTCGACTAAATCAAGTTTTTGTTAATCTATAAAACTTTTACTTAAAGCTGTATGCGTACGTTAATATTGTCTATTTTCCTGCCACAACAGTTATGCTAAAGTAGCATGGCTGCATTTCCGGCAACAGGGAATCAGGCAGTTGCTATGTTTGATGTCTAACTTTCACTTTTTCACTAAAATAAAACCAAAGTGTAAACTCCTAATGCTCTCCAGTATGGAAATAGGATCCTACACTCGACAGCGTGCGTGTATTAAGATTGTAATAATATTGGTGAATGTCTTGTTTGTATTTTACATTATAACATAACAATTTATGCGTTCGGGTCATGGGATGCCGGTAAATCTAAGTTGACTAAACTTCAACAATAATAAAAAAATAAATATCCATAGACATTCATTCAGCTCAATAGAACCCTAATTTTAGGGCATTATTTATATCTACTGAAAGACATACTATAATATAAAATCTATTTTCTCAACTCAGATCATTTCTTTCTACAGCTTTACCTGACAACAAACGTGACTCAAGCTGACTTCAACATGGGCTACACCATGACGGGAACGCTGGAACGCGGCAGCCGCTCAACCAAACGTTCCAAATGACGCACTTCGCGGTATTGCGACGATGCGACCATGACAACCACCACCTCAAAAACTCGTAAAATGGAACGTTGTTTATTTTATACCAAATTTATTTAGATTATATACTGACACTCGTTTTCTATGAACTATCTTAAATACTATAATATTGACAATCTTTATTTTAAATTCCATTTTTAATCTATTGTGAAACTGATATTAAATTAGCAGTCGGTATCTTGCAGAGCTTATCAAAATAAAAGTTGTCACTGTTTTTTGATATAACTTACCAAAAATTATTATTGATATTTTCTATAAAAACAAAACTCTTTTTTTATTGTTACATATTTTATTTTTTTATTTGTATTTCTTCAACTTCACAACGAAACACCAATGAGGAAGTACACATCTTTAATGCATTTATTACTTGAATAATAAGGTTGTCAAGGCTCAGGGCAGGAGTCAATTGAAGAATCTGCTTTTATCGTCGAAAATCATTTGCTTTAAAAATGATCTCACTATAGTAATTGCTAGTCATTATCATAAGTTTAGAAATAATATTGTATTGCCAAGCGATATTGTGATGAGTTGATAACATACTTTGGAAAGACCTAAAACATTCCTTAAGTGTGTATTCTGATATATGTAACTCTTATTTATGTATAAGCTGCGTAGTGAATTATCTGTAAATATATCTTTTAATTTCGAATCTTTGTACAAATGCTTCATCAATAGTTGTAGTAGATAAATGTGTACTTAGACACATTGATTTATTTTTTTAAATTAATATTTATCAATGATCACTAATTTTTAAACTAGTCTATAAAAAATCCTTTGAAAATGTAATAATGTATTTAGTATTAAGACCTTTATGGAAATTGCTAATTGCAAGCCAACGGTATCAGTTACCTAGAATCAATTACCAAAGATTCCATCACAGTAGTTACTAGTTGTTATTATGTAACTTTTTAGTATTGACTTAAACTAAATGGCATAGTTAACTTTTTCTGTAATCCTTTCACAATGCTGCTTGAAATCATTATTAAGTAAGGGTACATGTTATAACATAAGTTATTAGTAAGGTTTGTAAAATTCAGGAGTCAGACGTACCTGCCACTGAAAAGTCGAACGAGTTTGTTCGTTAGTAGAATATTTCGGCGGTGTCGTAACTGTAATGTTATTTGGTGTTTCCTGCTCATCGAATGTGTATAAATGAATTGATGTTCGTTTTAAAATGGCTGTGAGCGAAAATATTTCGGTGGAGCTCCTTCACGCTTGAGTGGATGAAATAATAATATATGGTCCGCGCTTATATTGATCCGGACTCCTGCATCGCTCAATAAGCACCGATAGCGATCGCGGCAGAACTGCTACCTGATATCGTACTCATATTATATCATGAATAGATACTTAACAGTAGAGTTGTACATCTTATACTCGTAGAACATCTCACCAGGCTTAAATATATATATATTTTTCGGCTTTAAGTTTCACCTTTTTTTTGACAGGAAAACATTGTAAAAGAATTAATATAATTAATATATAAAAAGTTTTTACAATAACCAATGAAATAAGGGTTTTAAAGAATGACTATCGAGTTTCTTGCCGGCTCTTCTCGAAGATCCTACTTATTCCGAACCGGTGGTAGAGTCATAGAAATAAAATAATAACAATTGCTGATTCAAAAGATCTGTCGAAGATTAATTTAATAAAGAATATTGATTTAACTTGACTACGTTTTAAAAAGCTTTTATATTTGATAAGATAAGCTACATTCATATAAGCTACGCTCACATATAGAAATTATTTACTTAAACCATACAACACGCTTGAAATAATATCAATAAATAGAAATTAGTACTTTTGAAATAGTTACAGTCGCTACCAGTGAAATTTAATTTAAATAAAAACAGAAGTTATTGTAAAACAAAAGTTTAATACTAATAACAACAAGATTCTATCAACAACGTAGTAGTTTTATCTTTAAAAATGGTCTTACATACACGCTGTATTGGTAGTGATTATACTACACTATTCGTTTGTATCGATCTCTTGTAATTAGGACGTAAGCGTAAGTAATTGTAAAAGGGTCAAACACAAACGTCCAGTATCGCACTCCCTCCAGTGTTTACACACGTCGTTTTGTACAAAATTACGAATGTATTTTGTCTCCTACTTGGCTAAGTACGTATACAGTAGATAATTTAAAGGGTTTTTTGCTTATCGAATACGTAATTTGTTTAAGATAGAATTTCAACTTGCCCAAATAATAATATCCAATATTGGTCGTTTTCAGTACTAACTCGTAGAACGTTAATGTTTTGCGAGATGAATACTAACAGAAAAACAAATACATCAATTATAGTACATTTGTTCATACGCAAGTTATTAACAGTCATTGTACCTATAAGTCGAATACTCGGTTGATAGATCAGTCATTTTGTTCTTGGCCAACTTTTGAAGTATTCATATGATTTTTGCTATTTTATACTAATTATAATAGCCTTAATTTACGCAACGAACTTTAGGGCGCCACGTTCACTCCACAAGATAAAAAAGCGAACTATATTTTAATAGGCATAGTTTTGATAGAATCTAATTATTTGTGCTTTTTCACGTAGGTACTACTTAATACCTAATTAATTCTCGATACCTAATTAATTCTAGATTTAAGCTTGAACTACGTGAGCTTTGTATCTTTACCTAATTTTTTATTATATGTATTACTAATGAACCTATTTTAGTTAATATATAGTATTTTACGTATCCTCAATTTTTTTGAAAGCATTAATCCAAGAGTGTTTAAATGAATAGCCTTTCATTTATATTTGACCGTGGTAATATCATTAATCGTAATCTTGTAGTCATAATAGTCTTCGAAATAGCGAAGCCAAAGGTATTTTCTCTATTTACATTTAATTTCTCTACCAAATGTAACTGTATCCAGTATTATTGTAATGGAAGTGCCAAAAACAATTTAGGGAGCTTTTTATCGTAAGTTTCAATTAATATTAAGTGTAAATAGGAAACGCTTCAATATTGATGTTGTCTTTCGTATATCGAGATGACTAAAATAAATGGTATGAAAACTATTTGTTTTTTAATTATAACCTGGCCGTGAATCTTAAAAATAAAAACCAAAGAACTATTTTGTTGTCCTAGTTATGAGTACTTAATGCATCACGCCATAAAACCAACGAGGCTCTGTCGAAGCGTATTAAAATAAACGCGACGGATTTGAACCCGGAACGTGCCAATGATGAATGTCTAAGCCTTTGCCAGGCATTGGGCAGAATCTCAACCTACATGTTTTGGGACCAAAACCAATCTCGCCTGCACGTGTTATGTCTTACTTTCTGTAGCCCAATTGCTAAAAATAACTGAGCAGTCTCTATACAGTAGAAAACGATGTGATGTGAAACTTATGTAGCCAATTTAAAACATTAAGGAATGCTTGTAAAACAGAATGTGGACCTCAATCCTTGATATTTAAGATTTCGATCTTGCATAAATAGTAGCTATATACAAGTATTGTCAACTGCCTTTGTGGTCTAGTGGGCACAGCAAGGCACAGCTTTCCGCTGCTCAACCCTTGGTCGTGGGTTCCAATCCCGCGGGAAAAATACACTTATTAATTTTTCGCAATTAAGTTAAGGCATAGTAGACTGAATACAAATTGTCCGAAAAGAAAGTTGATGACAAAATGTAGGAATAACTGAAAAGTGCAAAAATGTGAGCATGTTCCAATGTTGTGTTGAATTTTCTATGTGTGCATAATGATGTGTTGGAAACTGTAAGTTGTTGTGTGGATTAATGAAATAAATAAAACGCGAACGAGTTTCTTCGCGCGCGAGTTACTTCGAGGTGTGTTCAGCCGTCGATCCCGGCTACAATGTTAGAATGGTAGTTACGATCTTGTCTCCCGATAGCTGCTGAGTGGGAAGTTATTGCCTGCAGGGCTGTTATAAGCTGATGATGATAACAATTGTCCAAAACAAACTGACGAACGTGAATTAAACGATACGGATCTACCTAAAAGAGAGCATCTCATTGTGATAGTTGGTAAAATCTCATTAAGGTGTTTTAAGACAACGCAACCTACCGCACTGGTTTCGGTGTGTTGGTGGGTCGCCGACGCCCTCGTTCGTCATTCAGAGAAGGTATCAAGTGTAAATATGTTTGGCTTATACATCATTTTATGTATTACATAATGCTCTTTAATTTTAAGTAACATTAGTATCGATACTTGAGTCTGTGCACCAAAACCTTAGATTAAGCAGTACTAGAGTAGTCATAAGACGTTGCCGCTCTTATATCATTGTAATGCAATACACGTCATGTATCTTTGTCTATCACACGGATCCTAGTTACGAGTAGAAGAGACGGTTGATAGACATTTGACAACTCTGACGTCGTGTCATTTTGTGGCCTCCAAAGAGGCCAAAACATTACGAGCTGTCGTGCAAATTTTTCACAAAAGTGTCATAATTTTAATAAATATTTGAAAAGAAATAAGTAAACATAGAAAATGTCGTGTTCTGCGGCAAATTGTTCTTCAAGAACCACCAAAAGAGTAGTAAAGACCCGGAATTATCATTTCATAAGTGAATATTTGACGACATTTTCATTCATTCGTAGTTGTAATGAGACTTATAGATAAAAATGTAGTAGTAGACTTTAAATAATGTTAGACATACATTAGCTTGTATTAATTGTAGAAATTACGTCTAAAACAATTAATATTATGCATGAAAATTTAAGGATGTTACATAGTGATGTACTCAACATAGAATTTAATTCCATCGATAGTATTTCTTAACAGTTTCTATTAACATTGAATTTTTAGGTTCCCGAAATGTCCCACAAATCAGAGAAGAATGGGTTAAAAGTGTAAGGCGTGAAAACTGGGAGCCTACGAAGAACTCCAGGCTTTGCTCAAAACATTTTGAGCAATCCTGTTTCATCGTAGGCTTATCAATAAATATCCTGGATATTATCAACCTGTTAGTTATTTTTACTATTTAGACCCTTTTATGCGAGTCTTTTTGTATAACTGGTTAGAGAAAGTAAGTTTTTTGTTTTCTTTAGATAGAAATAAATCTGTTTCTATACTATATATTTTAAAGTTTAAATTGGAATAGCATGACAATAAAAAGCGCACCGATAATGAAGTATGTTGTTTAAAGGCATACAAATAAGTTCCTTTACAACAAACTACTGAGTGACGGATCTATCCGATCTGTCAGATTTTGTTTCACAAATCGTCGTGGGACTTCTTTCGTGAAACAGACTTTATGTAGAAACTTACACAATCACAAAGAGAATGGCGATTCGCTTAGTTCAAATATTAGAGAAAAAGTCAAACTTGTTAATATTATAAAAGATATTTTATTAATTTCGCATAGTTGGAAATCATTTTTTTGAGGAAATGCTGACTCACTGTGTAGTGTATGCAGATAGCACATAATGCGCTCTGTCCTCCCCCACTTGTCATACTGGTTTTGCCTCGGGCACAGCGCCGCTCAGGTAAAATGGACGCTCAGTGCCGGCATAGTCAGTCTATGTCGAACTGTCGGCTGGAGCGGTAGTGTGTTGGCGAGTCAACTATATTGGATAACTACGTATAGAATCTATATTGTACATATACAGTCTATGCGTATTCTACATTTGGCGACGAGGAGAAAATTGTAAGTTATTATTTATTTGACTAATACCACTCTTAAAATATATGTATATGCATTTTTTTTAAATAGAAACTATTACGAATAACTTTTATTGTACATACAAGTGCAGTAAAACAGTTAATGCGTGGTTTAAGACAGGGTGTTTTAATGAAAGTAGTAAAAAAAAAAAGTGATAAAAGTAGTACATAATTACGAGTCATTCACTTGACAATTATGGAAAATTGTGGTTGATTAGCAGTAGTACTTAACTACTGGTCATTCAATTGACAGTTGTAATAAAATATGATCAACCAGCAGTAGTACTTAACTACTGGTCATTAAATTGACAAGCAGTAGTACTTAACTACTGGTCATTAAATTGACAAGCAGTAGCACTTTACTACTGGTCATTAAATTGACAAGCAGTAGCACTTTACTACTGGTCATTAAATTGACAACGGTGGTTGGCACACGTAGTATTTAACTACTGGTCATTGAATTCATTGACAATATGAAATGTGGTTCATTAGCAAAAGTGCATATGAAATGTACTTTAATTGATTTGCCGTTACCTAACTACCCAACAAAATGAAAAATATGGTCATAAAGTTGACAACGTGAGGAACACACATTGTTTCAGGATTAAACATGAATTCTCAGCTTACCATGGAAAAGTTTGATTGTGAAGGGGAGCCCTCATCAGTAGGAGCAAGATGGGAACAATGGAAGCGAGCGCTTCTGATCTATTTGGAAGCCGCTGGTATTGATCAAAGCGAGAAGAAACGCGCTTCACTGTTACATTTTGGAGGCATTGGATTACAAGAAATATTTTATAACATACCAGATGCTAATTTGTCATCGGCTGATGGAGTCGATGTATTTGATGTAGCCTTGAGGAAACTGGATGCCTACTTTCTGCCACAACAAAGTAAAATTTATGAACGACATCTATTTCGGTTAATCAAACAAGAAGAAAACGAAAAATTCGAAAAATTCTTAGTGAGGTTGCGACAGCAGGCGAGCAAGTGCCAATTTAAGGATAAAGATGATCAAATAATTGACCAAATAACTGAGAAATGTTCCTCCAAAGAATTAAGGAAGAAAATTTTGCAGACAGGAGATACCATAACTTTGGCTAGTATAATAATTGATGCTAATACCTTTGAAGCTGTTAGCCGGCAGATAGAAGAATTTGGGGGCAACACATCCAGTGAAACAATAAGCCGAATCAAAACTGAAAATTATTCAAAACATAAAACGGTAACTGATACCTCAAGATGTGGAAGATGTGGAAATTCGAATCACAATTATCATGATAACAAATGTCCAGCAAGGCAAAAAGAATGTTTCAAATGTGGCTTGGCTGGTCATTTTAGGCAATTTTGCAGAACGAAAATAAGTAACAAGAACACAACAAAAAGGAAGTACGAAGAAAATGAAAATAAACACATAAAAAACAGAAAAATATCAAAAAGAGGCAGCCATAGAAATGATACAAATCAGATTGAGGAAACACAAATGGAAGATATACAGTACGTTTTTAAAATTGACGACGATAACATCTTAAAATGTAAAATTGGAGGAATCAATGTTGAAATGTTAGTTGATTCCGGAAGCAAATGCAATTTAATCACAGCTAAAACTTGGGGCACTTTGAAAAGTAATAAGGTACAGGTTTACAACGAAACTAAGAAATGTAATAAGGTTTTCTATGGATATGGCAGTAAAAAACCTCTCAATCTTGTGGGAGCATTTGATGCAAATGTAGAAATCGCTACCCATTCAAAAAATGCAACATTTTATGTAATCGCTGATGGAACAAGAGATCTGCTAGGAAAAGATACTGCTATAGCTATGGGTATTCTCAAAATTGGGCTAGATATCAATCAACTTGAGGCAGATATGGTCTTTCCAAAGTTTAAAAATATCTTAGTAGAAATACCTATCGATGAGAAAGTTCAGCCAGTGTGTCAGCCACTCAGGAGAATTCCCATACCATTAGAAGAAAAAGTCAACCACAAAATAAAAGAACTCTTAAATAGAGATATCATAGAGGAGGTTCAAGGATCCTCAAGATGGATATCCCCCATTGTACCAGTTCTAAAAAACTCTGGAGATGTTCGTCTTTGTGTAGATATGCGTAGAGCAAACAAAGCTATTCTCCGTGAAAACCACCCTCTACCTACTATGGACATAATACTCCCTAAAATAAGAAGTGCACAGTTCTTTTCAAAATTAGACATAAAAGACGCTTTCCATCAGATCGAATTACACCCTGATTCCCGACACATCACAACTTTTATTACCAGCAAAGGCCTTTTTAGATATAAAAGGCTCATGTTCGGGATCACTTGTGCTCCAGAAATTTTCCAAAAAACCTTGGAACGAATGTTACTAGGCTGTGAAGGTACCGTCAATTTTATTGATGATATATTAGTGTATGGGAAAGATTTAGAAGAGCATGATCGAAGGCTGAATATGGTGATGAAGATTTTAAAAGAAAATAATGTAGTATTGCGAAATGACAAATGTATATTCAGAGAAAAACAGGTGCAATTTTTAGGACACAAACTATCAAATGAAGGGGTTAAACCACTTGATAAGTATGTATCAACTATTCAAGACTTTCGTACCCCTATGAACATAAGTGAACTTCAGAGTTTTTTGGGACTATTAAATTACGTCGGGAAATGGATCCCAAATTTGGCAACAACAACTGAACCATTAAAAGCTTTACTAAGAAATAAGCTGAGTAAGTCAAGTGATTTAAAGAAATTTTGGGGTATTAAACAGGAAACTGCATTCAATGAATTGAAGTCACTATTGTCTAAAATACATTAGGTTATTATGATGTGAAGGACAGGACTTTGGTAATAGCTGATGCTAGCCCAGTAGGGTTAGGTGGAGTGTTAGTTCAGATAAATAATCAAGGACCTCGAATTATAGCGTATGGCCACAGAACACTGACTGACTGCGAAAAGCGATATTGCCAAACAGAAAAGAGGCTCTAGCTCTTGTTTGGGCTGTAGAGCATTTTCATGTATTTTTATTTGGGAAAGATTTCGAGTTGGTGACCGACCATAAACCCTTAGAAGTCATATTTGGTCTAAAATCCAAGCCGTGTGCTCGAATAGAAAGATGGGTTCTGCGCCTTCAAGCTTATCGTTATAAAGTGGTATATAAACCTGGAAACGAGAATATAGCGGATAGTTTGTCAAGATTAGCTCGATTTAATAACATATCTAAATATCAACCGGAAAGTTATATACATCAAGTTATCGAAGAAAGCCGACCGTCAGCAGTATCTTTAGATGAGATCATGGAGACATCAAAACATGATCAAGAAATCCTGAAAGTTCGAGAGGGTTTGTATACTGACATTTGGGAAGAAGACGTCAAGAACTATAAATTAATCAAAAATGAATTATGTTTTTACGACGGAATTTTACTTAGAGGAACCAGAATAGTGATCCCTAAATCTCTGCGCAATCGGGTTTTAACAGCTGCTCATGAAGGACACCCAGGAATTGTTTTGATGAAAGCAAGGCTAAGGACTAAGGTATGGTGGCCTAGATATGACAAGGAAACAGAAAACCTTGTAAAATGCTGCAAAGGGTGTACATTAGTATCTGCACCAAACCCCCCGAATCCATTAAAACGACGAACTTTACCTTGCGAACCGTGGGTAGACACCTGTATTGACTTGCTAGGGCCTTTACCAAGCGGTGATTATATTCTGGTAATAGTCGACTACTTTAGCCGATATAAAGAAGTAAAGATTTGCCGTAAAATTACTAGTGCCGACATAATCAGGAACTTAAGGGAAATATTCAGTAGACTAGGAAACCCAATGACGATAACCGCTGATAATGGGAGTCAATTCTGTAGCGAAGAGTTTAGAAAGTTCCTTTCTAATAGAAATATCACTTTATACAATACAGTACCATATTGGCCTCAACAAAACGGTGAGGTTGAACGCCAAAACCGAGATATCTTGAAGCGGCTAAAAATCAGCCAAGTAGAGAAACAAAACTGGCAAGATGCCCTGCTAGAGTATTTGGCTATGTATAATAGTACTCCACACAGTGTGACTGGTAAAACTCCTGCAGAATTATTTTTCAAACGCCAATATCGCGACAATTTACCAATGGCTGAAGATATCACGCATGCACCGAAACCTGAAGATTTAGAAACTAGAGACCGAGACCGACAAAAGAAGGATGTAGGTAAAGAATATGCAGATAAGAAAAGGAAAGCCACAGAATGTCAACTGATTCCTGGAGATAAAGTTTATGTGAAAAACTTTCATAAGAACAACAAGTTGAGCCTTAATTACGACCCAACTCCCCATACTGTAGAAACTGGCGTTGGAGGAGATTTGAACATTAGAAATGATATAACAGGGAAAATCTCAAGAAGGAATGTAGTCCATTTAAAAAAGACTGAAGGACAGTGGGAAGTAGTAAGAAAGGAAAACGAAGGAAATAGTGGGGATAAAAACATGAATGAATTTGAAAAAGATAAAATAGGTAACGAAGATTCCGAATAAAACTTTGTTCGTATATGTTAAAGTGGTAAATCTACTATATTTAATATTATATAGAATGGTGATTTTGTTGTGTCAATTTTCAATGAAGTTTATATTTCTAATGAACTATTTTATTTATATCCTAAATTTAATAAATAAAACAAGGAAGGGAATGTAGTGTATGCAGATAGCACAATAATAGCGCTCTGTCCTCCCTCCACTTGTCATACTGGTTTTGCCTCGGGCACACCGCCGCTCAGGTATAAATGGACGGCTCAGTGCCGGCATAGTCAGTCTATGTCGAACTGTCGGCTGGAGCGGTAGTGTGTTGGCGAGTCAACTATATTGGATAACTACGTATAGAATCTATATTGTACATATACAGTCTATGCGTATTCTACACACTGTAGATATCTGATTAAGGACAAAACAATTGCAAATTGATAATTCTCCATTGAATAACTACTTACTGAGTTTCTTGCCAGAGTCTTCTTAATATAATCAAATCTTTGAACCGGTGTGGTAGATTCAAAATACTTTTTAATTTCTTTTAGGGTTCCGTAGTCAACAGCAAAAACAAACCCTTATAGATTCGTCATGTCTGTATGTTTGTCCAAATATCAGATCAACTTTTCTCAGAAAATTTAAAAACTATAAAAATTGTATAATTTTGCAAGAACATATTTGTGTTCTGTAATCCACATTATAATTTTAACAAAAACATGAAAAAGAAAAATGTTTTTAGGTCGCATATTTTAAACTGAAACTTTTTTTCATGATACCCACTATTGTGGGTTATCAATGTAGGTATGTATGGGTCTTTAAAATGATAATGAGGCTTTCAGTATATTTTTTTAAATAAAATAATTTTTAAGTTTGAGTTTGTGAGTGTTATTTAAAATTTGTTATTTACCGTAAAAATATAATATAGTCTATTTAATACTACCAATAATATTGTTTTATTTGTTCCAACATCATCTAATTTTTAACCACAGGAAGACCAAACTTCAAAATATTTGCGTATACAATTTATTATGGTTACGCTTTATTTTTAATTTTTGTTGTAGATAAAATTAACAGCGTTGCTGTATCTGACTCCATGTTATTTTTAACACAATTTATAATCATCTAATTCTGCAGGTGCGACGACGACGCCCGGCTTAATTCTAGCAATATGTTCGATACCAAGGTCACATCCTAGTGACGCACACTAATACAAATCTGTAACTGCACACTAACAAAATTAGACACCGCCTTTCAATATACAGTCTGTCTACCTCATAATATGTCTATGACCAAACTAACATCGCACAATTACTTAAATAATAAAATCGTTGTTGTTTCATTAGAAGTTTATCAACTCCTTTCGCTCTGTTTACCGCATTATATTTAATCTGCACAATGTATTATGTAATTCATTTTCAACAATGATTTTGTTTGAAACGAGGTTTGAACGCACCCCAAGCTACTCGCTGCGTATCTTGTTAGAAGCGAATAATTATGTTTGTGACAAGGCAGCCAAACAAAAGCGTCGCAATATTAAATATGTTAAAGTACATACCTAAAGAGCGCCTCAGACAAAGCGCTCGGCTATTGCAGATAAACGCAGTTCCTTAGAATTTCACTGGCGCTCGTTTAGATTTCCCCGACGATCTCCTCCAATGGTACCCCGTAAATAGCCACTTCTTTTCAGGGCGTAATTGTGGTAATATATCAGTTATCTGAAGCTCCTAATCCTTCCCCAGGTGCGTCGCTAATTCCCTGTTATCTCGCGTTAATTTCCACAGATAATCTTGTAAATTGATTGCGCTGCGTGCCAGATTCATTTTGGAATTTGATGCGGAGATTCCTGTGTATTATAAATTTCTGAAGAGGGAATACAACGACGCAGCTTCGTAACGCGAGCACGGAGCAGGGTTGGCAATGATTTCTTACGTTAACGTTTAATCCGCATAATAAAGTGTTATGTTCGACGGCAGGCGCCCGAGCGGTAACCTCGTTAGGCGCTGGGGCGTTATCCACGATTAATATAATCCCTAATTTATCGCGAGGGCTACCAGCGCACACCTATCGGCCTCACCACAGCTTTCAATTACACGACACCACTCAGCGTTTATTGCCTTTCTTCTCTAATTCTCTTTACTTAGCAGGATGTTCTGTAATTATCACCTTATGCGCGTGTTCATTTATTTCGTGGGTTTTTTCTTGTATTTAATTTCTTCACACGTTGTCTGCCAAATAATGAACAGCGACTGTAATTACATTGGCGAAGTGAAATCGGTATTGTATTAACCAGCGTGTTAGTAATTTGTAAACGCTGAATATACGTGTATATGGAAGACATTTACCTAATAATATTCTCTTTTGTACTATCTTAGAATTTCTAAAAATGAATTATGCTGATAACGTTAGAATCACACTGAAATTTTGCGAATACGTACAGTACCTACCATTGCAAGCGTAACGTTACGAAATCATGTATCAGTTGACTGGAATATTAAATTATAAATTATGCAACATAATTGAAATTCAATCAAAAGTTTCACAAAAATTGCCTTTCGGTTTCAACTATGTGAAGTATTTTTAACAAATTATTCTGTAAAGTTTATTGCCGCCGGGAAATCCTCTATAAACATACACTTAGTTTCATAATTAATCTATGCAATTTCCATTCTTCAGCACTCCTTAGAAGTGATAAAGGCTGCATTCTACTACGTAATGTGAAAACTATCGCATACGTATTAAGACAGTTTTCCCGCCTTTGTGCAATCGCGTACGACGGAACAGACGTATAAACTAAATTTAATAGCTAAGTTAAGCAGATGCATCTCGCACTAGCACGTACTCAGGTATTATTGCAGTATTTCTCTTACTTGTTTGGAGGTCCCTTTATGTTTACGACGTTATTAAACCGCGTTAGTCGCTCGGTTAGTGCTCACCGGATCCGCTAACACGCTCCCTATTAATGTACGAATCGGACACAGTTTATGCGCCAATAATAGTAAACCACCACTCAAGAATACGAACATTTACAAGAATTGTTACTATGCTCTCTAATACTTAAAGGGTAGGGGCGATTTTATTTGTTTTTATTTAGATATCTCGATGTAAGGATATTTAGCCTACCTATATGTAATCCCTTGTAAATAGTGAGCGGAAATTCATGCGTAGTAGGTTACGGAGTAAAAGCCCTTGGAAGTCAAACAACATTTTATTTGGTAACACAAAAATAAAGTAATTGTATGTTATACATACAATTTAGTTTTCATTACACAAATTTCTCGCTTAATTAAGGGTGTGCGTAAATGGCTGAGTATATTTTTATCTTTGAGTCATATGCCTCGAGTATGCATCTCATTGCTGTAGTACTTACATCAGCGTAATCTATTAATACTTTATGAAATATACATACATGTGTGAAGAATGTTGCGATCGTATGTAAGTTTGAGTTGACGCATAAAATTCCTTTTAGATATAAAAAGAAAAAAAAATACTAAACGCATCGTAACAATCACAATAATATTTAAACAGTATCACAGAAAAGAACAAACATAAAAATAACAAATCCGGTAAAACCTAGAAACAACATGGTGTGCTGCGATGCCTAAATAAAACGGACTCACTCAGCATGAGCCAGGGACCCCAATAAGCAGACCCTGACACCCGATTTTCAGTGAGCCGGCTGAGTAGGGCACGGACGGTCTCGATGCTGAAAATAATTAGGTATATAACTACATACTAATAGTACTATAGTATATAAATAATAAATAAATACATTATACAATATTCATAATATCTGTATGTGGATGTGTGTAATGTCACTTATCTGGGAATCGTGATGCTTTTTTTAAATAATATCATTTCATTTTTTTATTAAAGTAAAAGCTCACTTAAATATCTTCGTTGATTCCGAATTTTTCAATACATATCTACAATCATTATAAATCTCACTTTAGTGGCTGGCTTGAAATTCTATAAGCTTAGAACATAATTAAGATTTACAAAAAAAAATACGAGGTGGTCAGTAGACTCGATACTGAGTCGTCTAGGTAGGTACCACCGCAGTGCCAGATATCGTCCCGTGAAACAGGAGTGTATGCACTTTTGTCTTTCGGGAAGAAGTACTGTACTAGTGAAATTACTGGGTATAAGAGACCTAATGTCTGATCTCGGGTGATGGGCGCAGTGCGGCATTGGTGGAGGATAATAACTGTCTATCAGTTGTTGGTCTCCATTAATGCCGCTCTGTCATGGTCTGGCGTATCACTTAGCATCAGGTGAGCTTTAGGCCGTCCTGTACACTTATATTATAGCACTATCGTCTAAGCACTAAGAGGCAAATGTCGAGAAACCCTTCGGGTATTTATCCTTATATTAATATATACTTTTATTGTTATTGGTACTGTTAGTTTTCCTATACCTTTTTTCCGCCGGTAGCCGCATCCAATATATTGAACCTCTAGTCCCGATACAAGCGTACTTTGCAGCTCTTGATCATTTCACATAAAATAAACTGCTGTCCCAATTTTGACCTTTTTCCCTTAACTTATAGTCACATTGAGTTTTGTATTCCGTGTATTTTATTTGATAGAAAAGGCACGGGACAATCGAGGGCGCCTATTTAAGCAACCAATCGACGACTTTATTTGTAATTTGTGCCGCACGTGTTACGAATAAGTGTTTGTACGAGTATTCAGGAAGGCTCCACTAACAAAATATGGATTATTAATTCACTATGGGAAAACAATTAAGTGCCCTATACGCGTACATCGTAGTACTGTTTAGATACCTTAAGATAAAGCTCGCATTAAGGTAAAAAGTGTTAAATTAGTAAAGTTATTATTTAGGGGGATAAAATGATTATTCAATGTATTCATCTTAGATACCTTCTTAATTGTAAAACTATTTTTAGTGATTAAATAAGGAAAAAATGTCCTATTAGTTCAAGACTATACAGATATTTAGCCATACTGAAATTTCAATCCGGAGGCGTTATTTCTATCATTAGATCATTCGACTTTGATTTCCATTGTCATTGATATTTTTTTTATGTTATAAGTGTACAGACGGTCTGATCGTTTACCTGGTGTAAATGATACGCCAGACCATGACAGAGCGGCATTAAAGGAAACCAACAACTGATAGACAGTTATTATTCTCCATCAATGCCGCACTGCCCCGTCACCCGAGACAACATGTTAGGTCTCTTACACCCGGTAATTTCACTACCTACAGTGCCCTCATCCCGAAACACAAAAGTGCATAACACTCCTGTTTCACGGATGATATCTGGCACTGAGATGGTACCTACCTAGACGACTCAGTATCGAGTCTACCATCTAGTACCTTATCAGAAAGTTCTTTTGTAATCACTGATTTCTGATATATCAGAATCATAATGGTAGGTATACACAAAAAATAGTTTAAATCTTGAAATATGGTGTCACTAGTAAATTAGTCAAACACACAAAATTTCAATAACATAAAAAAAAAAGTTGACGGTGTCAGTATTCCATATAGTTCGTAATCTTGGCATAACAATTGACAGCTCTTTAACGTGGAATGCTCAGGTTCTGGTGTCAGTAAGAGAATGTTTGCTGCTGCTGCATCATTGAATAGGTAGCGGAACCTATTACCTATTCCGACTAAGATTGCCTTAGTTCAGGCATTGCTCCTTCCATCTTGGACTATGCTGATTGTAGTTATTTGGATCATAGTGAGATTCTCTTAAACAAGTTAGAGAGACTACAGAATTTTTGTATTAGGATAATTTATGGTCTTCGTAAATACGATCGTGTTTCTTTGTATCGGGCAAAACTTAAATGGCTTTCTATACGCCAACGCCGTGATCTTCACGCTCTTTCGCTTTTATACACTATCCTTTCAATGGAGTGGCACCAGCTTATCTCAAGAGAAATTTACTTACAGTCTTCTCATTATAGTGGTCTGCGTTCATCTTTAAAACTTAATATGCTTTTCCTTCTCATTCTTCCCACCTTTACCCAGTCTTTTGCTGTTCAATCCATTCGACTGTGGAACTCTCTGCCAATGTCCATTTCAGTCTCCTTCTCTAACTGTTTTCAAAAGTCGCGTAAAAGAATTTTACCTTTCAATTTAACATGATTATTATTATTCTCTTATTTTTTTAAATATTTTTTCAAATAATAAATGTATTAGATTTTTATTTATTGTAGAGTAATAAATATATAAATATATACATATTTTCATGTATATACATATATAAATATATGTTTATATATATCAGTGTGCGCAGTGTAATCTACACGCACTCGTTTTGGCAACATTTTACATGAAAGCATTTTAGTGAAATTATTATTTAAGCTTCATCGATTAAACTATAGGAAAAACTTAATTCATATATAACATGATCCTATGAAACATTATCTTAAGCAGAAAATTGGAATTATTATGATTGAACAGTACAAACCTGCCTGGCCCCGGCAAATCCATCTTTGCACACAAACAAGCTCACTCTTGAGAAACGGAAAACAATTTACTCCAAAACAAGCGGATTGAATTCACCAACGTAACCGTTTGTTGTTCATCTTATTTACAATCCAGACTCCGACCCGCGGCCGGGCCCTAATAAAACAGATCGCACGCAATCATATTTTATCGGAAAGCTATTTTCGCGGGCGTATCCGCCATTTATTGGAATGCCTCAATTTCCCTGCAGCCACACGGAATTGCTTGTTAACAATAACTACCCGCGCTACGGTACGCCTACACGTGATATACAACATGTTTAATCAATACTATAACATTCCATAATCTGAGTGTCAACATTTACTATTGTAATTAATATTATTTTATTTAATACTCAAAATAATTGGGCAGCAGCGTGTTTGGTTGTCGTTTGAATAAGTCAAGAAACATCGCAATGGTACCGACCAACGAAGACTCAACGAAGTATTATCATCATCATCAGCAGCTTATAACATCCCTATGTAGCCACAGACCTTCCCACTACACGAGCCAAATGCGAAATGATGGATTGGTTATTGACTTTATGCTAGATATTACTGTGCCCTCTGAAGCACGTAAACATCTTTATTTTAAGACAATCAGGTAATCCAGCTGATCCTATATCCTAACCTAAAAGTATTTTTATTTCTTTTTTTATCTTACCAAGTGAACAGGACGATCAGGACATTCACCTGATGGTAAGTGAGACCACCTGACCATGACAGCGCGATATTGAAGGAAACCAACAACTGATAAACAGTTATTACTCTCCACCAATGCCGCACTGCGCCCGTCACCCGAGACAACAAATATCAGTATATTCAACCAATATGTATATATTATTATATTCTCTTATACGTGGTAATTTCACTAGCTATAGTGCCCTCATCCCGAAACACAAAAGTGCATAGCACTCTTATTTCACGGGACTATATCGAAACCTGTATCGATCTAAGCAGTTTATATTATCCATTCTGCTGTGCCCAACTTTAGTATGAATGGCAACAGAAACCGACGCCACTCTCCCTCTAGCGTTATTAAATACTTCTTCCTATGTCCGACAATGACACGTAGATAATGATATACGCATCAGAGATTTTCTATTTCCATTTGTAATGGATACCCACTTTATTGTATGAAAACATGTCAACAGCTATGTACCTAGCTATTCATTTGTATCATTGAGTAATGTATATGTCACCAGAAAATAATAAGAAATTCCCTAGAAAATTATTAAATTTGTGGTTATTGTTTTTTCCGGTGACACAGTAATTTACAGGGGGAAATCGAGAATATTTGCATATTTTTTTTTAATAGAACCTACTCGTGTTTCAATGTACATATTATAAGGCAAATCTATTGGTACAAAAATCAAATATTTTGTAACACTTTGCGATTGATCAATAATACATATTACAATAAAAAAATACTTAAGAAGAAATAATTTTCAATTAAATATGGAGTGCGGCGGGTATGGTGCGCAGTATGGAGGAGTTCGGCGCAGGCCCGGTGGGACGGGAGGTGCGGATGCGCTGAATAAAGTAGTACGAGCTATAATAAACTATCGCCATGCTCAATAATGCAATAAACTGTTTATTTATATTTTTTTCTAATACTTTTATAATAACTCTATATGGTATTAGGTTCCCATAAAAACATTCCTCAAATATAATAGGGCGAATGGATGCCAATGATTCAAAATTCACGTTGTATATCAAAAACCTTTATAACATTAATAACTTACACATTGTATGGTTAATAGTTGTTAACAATAACAATAATTAAATTCGTTAATTATTCATAGTAAAAAATACTGTTATAATGTATTTAAAATGAGATATTTATTATTAAAATTTACACTAATACTGAATACATAAATTTATGACTATATCCTCTGCATACGTTAAATTTAATTTAAATTTATTAAAGGATCGTTATAAATAACGCAACGGACTTGCGCTGTCGCGCAGCCACGTAAAATTACCTCAAGAGGATTTGTCTGGCGAAATGTATCATAATATCCATAATATAAGGGAAACGTGACCTCGAGCCTCCCACGAAATTACAGCAAGCAATAATTCAATCAAACGCAGCTTAACCGGGCTCTCTCCATGTTTACTAAACATATACCCTTATCACGCGCCATTGACGACCTTATCCTGTCCATACTAACGATATATTAGTTGTTGCCTACAACTACAAATCAAGAAATAAACCTAATTAGCCACAAAACAAAGTACAAAATCGAATAAAACTACCGCAGTACCCTTGAAGAGATTGAATGAGTGGGTTGTGCGATCATAATGTGGTGTATATACTTTTTACTTGTAAGCTGTTGCTTAGTGAGCTCGATGTGCAGGGACGAGGACAAAATAATGAAATGTAAGTTGAGAAAACAACACTTTTAAAGTGTACTAACCAGAGCTTCCCGAGGTGATTGTATCTCCAGTAAGCTTTGCGCAAGCTATAAGTTTCTTGATACTATTGTGTGCTAGGTACAGCTCCCCGGGGGGCTTTATGGACCT
The DNA here is from genome assembly GCA_019425675.1 of Leucinodes orbonalis. NCBI lineage: Eukaryota > Metazoa > Arthropoda > Insecta > Lepidoptera > Crambidae > Leucinodes > Leucinodes orbonalis. The sequence goes on from PQWD01002915.1 coordinate 38,357, forward strand.
GCAGAAATTTCTAGAAAAGAACTAAGAGATGGCCATATAAAGTCTTTATTGGTTACTTTTAAGAAAATGTGTTTTAACTGTGAAATTAACTACATGTGTTATTCCTGAATCGACAATGACACCTTTCGGTTTGGCAAATATTAATAAGTAAACTAGGTAACTATCGAGCGACTAAAGCGGGGGACCGTAATATCTGGCGAAGAATCAGGAGATCTATGTCCAGCAGTAGACAACAAAAAGTTAAGAGAGAGAGACCAGGAACCTATGCTACCTATGCAGGAACTAATACGTAGCATAAATATAAATAATTTTCAAACAATCACTTACCGTTGGGAATATATCATGTGTGATATGAGCAAGCATCCTTTAAAAGTTTGTATTCCCATTAAAAAGGTCGGTAACGCATTTCTATTAAATACCTTCTGGTATGCTATATGCCTATGTACATAGGCACGGTGTCATCTACGATCAGGTGAGGCTTTTGCTCGTTATTTCCCTATAGCATACAAAACAATAAAGAAGAGTACCATTCGGATAACAATTAAATATGTATCCAATAAATAAATTAAATACGTATCCACGTTTTATTGTTGGAAACAAGTTTAAAGACAGGCAATTGTATTCATTATTATTCGAAGAACTTGTTTTTAATTGCAGCATGCTACTGGCCCAACGAGGTGTTCGAGCCGTGCTTCGGCGGGTGCGCTGAAGTGTCATGCGACAACCCACGCAACCACCTGCGCCCGTGCTACCCCTACTGCGAGGCGGGCTGCGTCTGTGAAGAGCCGTACGTGCGCGACGACCGCACGCACCAATGCGTGCTGCCGCAGGACTGTTCACCGTTAGTATGCCTACACACAAACCGATGTACATCAAACCAACTTTAAGACCCATAGTAAACGCTTCAAATAAAAACTGTCATCATATGAGAATTCTTTTCAATACTTATATGTAAATAGAAATATTTGTATTTTCTGTGTATAAATAAACTCAAAAACAACGTGCCGATTTAAAAATAATCTTCACCATTTGAAAGTTTCACTCTGAGTAACATAGGCTACATTTTTTTTATAAAAGTTAAAATACCCGTGCGATGCTGGGGCTAATTACTTTACAATTTAGGATCAATAATTCAATACGTTATAGAAAATGCCCTACAAACACCAAATCTAGGAAAAATCTTAACACGGCTTACACAAACAAACCCTAAGCAAATTGATGAAATGATACGAAATTGATAGTTATTTAATTACTCCAGGAAACAAATATAATAAATAACTATCATTTAAAATGCCCATAGATAGGTATTGTTAGGTACTACATACTTGTCATACGATCTCGTATATTTTCATCACATGTAACAAATATTGACTAGTTCACTTTATAAGAAAATAATACATTGCTAATTTAAAAAGCGGATCAAGAAATCCTCAGAATAATGAACGACTCTTTTAAAAATTGTATTATATTACTTACAGTACTCAAATGGGTATTCCAGTGCCTACCAGAAAGTCAGAGAAAACGCAACACCCAAAGTTTGAGCAAAGAAACTCAAGAGGCCACGGTAAAAGGGAAGATGCCCTAGAGTTCGAAACAGAGAATGGCCCCGGAAACCACGTGGAAGACCAAAAGCGGACTTCTGAAATATCCCGTATGGGCAACTATTTCAACATCGTCATAGCGCCTCCACCTATAAAAGCACTGCAGCCAAGAAAACTGTTGCTACAGAATGAACCCTTTCAAACAGCTGCGAAAAGAATTTAAGGAATAGATACAAACGTGAAATAATTTTTACATAATTATTTTGTATGATCATTAAATACCTCTGAGCCTTCCTATAGGAATATATATACATATATTGATATTTGATACTTGGAGAAATAATTTTATGATTTAATTTGCTGACTAAAACTCAGCAAATAAAACTAGCTACAAAAATATTTTTCAAAATATTGTTATCACGTAAACAAATACACGTTTGTTAAATTTGCTTCCAAAAGTTTTATCTGACAAATTTACTTACTTAATGGCTGGTTAATCATTTAAAGAAAAATCATGTTATGCTTCGCAAATTATCATAAACATTGATAGTTTGTAGCAATCATTGTAATTGATTTACAGTACTACTCTATTTTTCATGAAATCGTAAACATCCTAACAGTCATGTTCTTTTTTCCCAAACAACGTTCGAATTTTCTGATTACAAACCACCGATAGGTGATGTTAAACAGTACAGTGAAGTTAGCCATTGTAAAATTTGGTGGATCACAAAATGCGCAAATTACTGTTACTCGCGCTCCTGCTTTGTAAGTGTTTCGCTTTCACTGATATTCGATTTATTTTGGATCAGCAAAATGATGACAAAGGGCAACATTATATTACAGATGACGTCGTTGCTATTGCGACAAGATCGGGAAATTACGATTATGATGATGTGGATGGTAACAAAAGACACTCGCTCATTGATGACAGAAAAAATTGGAGAAAAAAATTGTTGGTCAGTCCCGGGGAGATGGACCCAAAAGAGTATGACAACAGAAAAAGACATGACTACGATAATCCAAGATACTTTGAAGACCAAGAAGCAAAACTGCTTAGTATTGCTGACAGACAAAGGGATCCAGATACAATCAATTTTAGAAAGCGTTATGAAGATATAGATAAAGCGACAGCGTTAAAAAACGTCGAATCTGGACATTCGACGCCATATTTGTAATCCAATTTTATTCAAATTACATTTGAGACATATGAAAATAATGTGATTTATTTCTGTTTTAACATTATTTCTTTACATTTTAGAGACGAAAAGAAGCCAACAATTACAATGAATTGTGATCGACAACATGAAAGGTAGGTTTCATGGAAAAGACTTTTTTGCAATTCAGGAAAAATTACAATAGAAATCAATTAAATCACTCTTTATAAAAACTTACAGTGTTATTCCTTTGTAATAAAAAAAATGTTAGTACCGACTTGAATAGATTGGTTCTGAGGTTGGATGATTGAGAATAGAATAACGCCTTTTTCTGGTGACTGAAGTGACAGAATGAACTGAATAAGAAGTGTATGGCGGGTTATTTGGGCTAAAAACATAATCAAAAAAGGTGTGCGGGGAAGTTTCAGAAATAAGTCAAGATTAAGTTTATGTTACAAAGGGTACATGACGGTCAGGACGCTCACCTGATGGTAAGTGACACGCCTGACCATGACAGAGCAGCATTTATTGATTGGGTCTCTTATACCCACTAATTTTACTAACTTACACCCTACACTTTTAGTCGACTTTTTGTACCTAATAGTAATAATTGTATTTACTCAATATTTTTGTATTTACGTTACGATTCAATCACCCCATAACTATACCGTTTACGAAATCCTGTGTGGCCCTGCACTAGGAAATTATACGTTGATGATTATATTTGCAGATATGAGTCTTGTTTCTCCGGTTGCGCGTCCATAACGTGCGATAACCCTCGGGACCGACTTAGGCCCTGCTATCCTTTCTGCGAGGCAGGATGCATTTGCGTGCCCCCATACGTACGAGATGACCGCACCCACAAGTGTATCCTACCCGATGAATGTTCCAAGTAAGTCTGCTTTCCAAAGCTGCAATTACTACTACCAGGTTTAGGAATGTAACCAAAAAGCATAGAAATATAATATAAAGATCGTCAATTTCGTTAGATTCAAATGTAAGTAGCATTGCTTGTTTTCGATGCCTGCGCAATAATAATGGTGTTAGAAGTTTAATTCTTTATCTATGTGAGTTCTTCTAAATGTTATTCATTTTCACCTTTGATACTGTATGTACTAAAACTGGCATGATCAAGGTGGTTCTAAGTTACAATGTAGCTAATTCGTTTCTCAACAGCGGTAGATATCTTATACCTACGCATTTGCTTTTAGTATTACTAAGTAATTTTAGTTTCAGGGGCTGATTTCTTTAATTATGTACTCAAAATTTTTAGAACGAAATTAAAAGTAGCCTAAGCTTTTCCATTTATCAAAACCTATCTGCCAATAAAATCAAAATCGATCCAGCCTGGTTCAATGGTTACCTGCTGGAACAAATAGACAAAAATTTTAATAATATTTTTTTCTTTAAAAATGTACCGTATATATATCCATAAGCAGGTAGTAAAAACCTTTAATACAGACACTCCAATATTATGTGTAGATTCAACTTGATAACTTTAAGAAACTATTGTTCTTTTCATGGTTACAAATAATCCCAACTAAAAGTAAATGTCTGTTTTGGAGAACCGTACAATTTGCGCGTAGTAAGTAATTACCTAATATATTATTTAATTTCAGAGGACTTAAAGGAATACCTGACTTGGGCGATGATACGTAATGTGCAAGTCTGAAACCTTAAAAATAATTATAATTTTGTTTTACTTTAATAAACTTTTATTTTCTTAGAATAGTTGTTTTTGTTATATTTTACTATATTTCCGCTTTCAACAGAATGGTATTTATATTAACTCTTACTATTTTTTAAAATAATGAATGGTAAATACTGAGATTTTATGTTTGCAAATAATGATAACAAAAAACTAAATAGTTTCTATACATTGACTTACTCGTAGTTTAGTTTAAAACAAAATATTTTTATCGTTAATACATTTTATTAAAATTACTCTCAATTCAATCACAAAAATTTTACAATTACACTCAAATCCACAGCTGGACTAGTCCCCTCATGAGTTGTAAGATTTCTTTAGTACAGTATAAGTCTACGTGTTGACGTTTACATTTTGAATAATAATAAATTCCATTGACTTACATATTAACATTAATATAAAGCAAATAAATTGTATGTAGTAGGTACAAGAATACTTTAAAAGGGTACCTATTCAAAGAAAACTAATCAAATATGATAAGAGGAACTTGTGATCGTATCATCATATTTCTCACAAAAGCCTGTCAAGCGTCTGTGGCTCGTTGGTATGGACTACTGCCTACTGATCTGGCAGGTTCAAATCACGCCATGTACCAATGTATTTTCAAATTATTTGTACATTTATGCGACGCTCTTTCGATGAATGGAAACATCATGAGGAAACCTGGCGCACACCTTAGAAGAGATTCAAGTGTTGTGCGCGAAGTCCTTACGGGTAGGCTCGTGCCCCTAAGTGGGGGCGTATGTGAGCTGATGATGTTGCATGTCGTAGCAGCCTGTAATCAAACTAAACGTGGTGTGTACGTCCATATGTTGGACATATGAAAGGATTTTTATAGAGGATTTGTTGAGTATCCTTAATTAAGTAAAATACTCAAGAAAGCGCTTTTCGATTTGTGTGACAAATGTGCTTAAAACATAATGACCATTCAGGTATTTATGATCATCTTCATCCTCTATACATCAATAGGTACACTGTTCAGCAAAAAAGCTCATCTAATGAAGTCCACGTAATTTCATTTTAACTATATTATAGATCGAATGGAGACCACGTACTGGCAAGCGCCGCGTAGGACGACCGCCCACAAGATGGACATATTTTTTTATGTTATAAGTGTACGGGACGGTCAAGACGCTCACCTGGTGTTAAGTGATACGCCTGACCATGACAGAGCGGCATTAAAGGAGACCAACAACTCATAGACAATTATTATTCTCCGTCAATACCGCACTTCACCCGTCACCAGAGACAACTTCGGTCTCTTATACCTGGTAATTTTACTAGGTACAGCGCCCTCACCCCGGACACAAAAGTGCATAACAGGAATGTTATGTTTCTATGAAATCTAGCACTGCGGTGGTACCTACCAAAATGATGACCTAAGGAAGATTGCGGGCGACCGCTGGATGCTATCTGCATCCAGCGGTCAGTGCTTGGAGTGGAAATTATCAAGGGACCTATGTTGACATCAGTGGCTGATATGATGATGATGATGTCATTCATGGGTCCGCTGGTTCCTGTCCCCTGGCCATCAGTTTCTCACACTTTTTTATTTATGATGGGCTTACTCTTGATCACAGACCATCCTAATGGAAGACGTGCTCTAAGATGAAACGAGCTTGTCCAGAAAAAACCTATTCATTCGTTTTTTGAATGCCACAGGGTTGTATGTGGCCGGAAACACAGACGTAGGCAGATCATTACATTTATTTGCAGTACGCATAATGAAAGAAGACGCGAAACGCTTAGTCCGAATACGGGGAAGGTCAACTACAAATGGATGAAATCATGCAGTCTGCCTTGATGACCTATGGTGAAAGGGAGACGATGGGATCAGTGTATGGAGCTCGGAAGAACACTCACCAAAGTAGAGCCTATAAAAAACCGACAAACATGTTACTTTACGGCGGTGGGATAAACTTTGCAGATTGGAATTAACGAGCGCCTAATCGCCAATGAGTTTTCTGGCTCTGCGATCGATTGATTCCAAAGTAGCAAGATGACATTTTGCTGAACCGTCCCAAAGATGACTGCAGTACTCTATGTTAGGTCAGACTTGAGCTTTGTATAAAGTTAGAAACTGAACTGGTTTGAAGTACCGCTTCACCCTATTCAGGATGCCCTACTTCTTTGCGGCAATTTATTTTGCCCTATTTACTTCAATTTGCTTATATTCTAAGCTTTGTACATTTTTATTATTTGGTGATTATAACATATAATCTAATACAATTCACCTTTGATTAAGCGTTTGTTTTGTTGTAATACAGAAAAACCCAGCTGTCTAGAATTTCAATGCATCCATTGTTTGATTCTGCGCGGCTGAGCAACAAATCAATGAGTATTAACTATTGTTCGTTTAATCAGATTCCTAGTTTGTGCCACTTGTTCTCCTAACGTGAAACCATCTCTAGCAGATAAGTGTAACATTATGGGATTATATGTACACTGTTAATATTATATCATATAAGATGGTTACGTCTACTTGATCGAATCACATACGTATACATAAAATGCAAAATGGGTAACGGTGTTATTACATATATTCAAGTAAATTTGTTCCTATTATTATTTCATTTAAATGTCGAATATTGCGTGGCATCGAGTGAAGCACATTACGGTAAGTGCGATCAATTTTAATAATATGAATACAAGTCATATTAGTATGCCTATATAAAAGTTATAGTTCATGAGAAATATTTGTACCACAAAAATACATTGACGATGGGTAAAAAAAAACTTTTAATAAAATGTTCAATAAAAGCTCATAAGAATTATCTTTCTCTTGATAGAAAGGATAGGACAGATACTGCGTAAAGGAATTTACAAAATTAATCTATTACAGAATGTGGACCGCATGGCAGATTTGAATACTGTATTGATGGAATACCTGGCTGTGTAGTCGGCTGTCATTGCCATCCGGGATATTATTTTGATACTGAGAGTAAAATATGTGAGCCTAAGTAAGTATTTTCACATGCATTTCTTATTGAAATCCTACTTGAGACTATTGAACTTATTACGCTAACCTTAACCTTAAAATTTACATAACAGTGTAAAGCTTTCCCACGATTACCGACGAAACTACTATCTGGAACCGACGAGGATGCCAGTTGTTACCTCACAAAGTGTGACATATCCTACCCCTACCACTTCTAATCCAATTGAAGAAAAAGTTGATGAAATAGCTAAGGATACAGACGATCTTGGTGACTGGCTGTACAATCAGTTCTTTAAAACAATTGAAAACCAAGTAATTAACAATACAGACAACCAACCTTTGACAAGGCGAAGTGGAGGAAAGATTATAAAACCACAAAGAAGATCACGAAAAAAAGGGAGAAAAAAATATAAGAGAAAAAGAATAGGGCAAAAATATTCCAAAAAAGGTTTAAGGAGAAAACTATTGAAAATAACTGAAGACGATAGTCTTTTTGACTCAAGTTCAGGATCAAGTTCAGCACGAAGTAGTGACTCTAGTTCCAGTGATAGCACTTCGATTGAAGATAGTCATGATGATGATAAAGATCATGGCCATAGAAAAATAGTAATGATCAACAAAAAGCCGAAACCACCGTTGCCTTCATTTATTTTCCTTCCTAATGCTGACACACCATTTTACCCACCGATAGGATTACCTCCACCGCCAATTGCACCAATGTACCCTATGATTCCAGTACCACCAGTAGGACCATTATTTCCAGGTAAATAAAACTCTTTAGATCTGTTCCGTGTCGCAATTAATAAAACAGCCAATATGACTTACATATTACCTGAGTATCCTTTAATCAATATTATTACTTATACTTTTCATAATTGAGTTGATATGTGTTGCTGCTGTATATACAACCTCAACTAAAGCATTTCTTTACTATCGAGACTTATTCTTATCTGACATGTATCTATGTGACAATTTTGAGGTGGTTATTATAACGACCGCATTTTTATTAAATTAGGTTTTACTATCCTGAGGTCAATCTTGAATTAAGCTGCCTGAAAATAAACCTATTAAAATCGTCACGTATTTTATGTTCCCGCGCATTGCGAGTACTTTTTTATATGGGTACACAAATGATGCATTAGCACATCTTGAAAGTTAAAGTGTGAGATAATAACCTATCATTATACTATCTTGCAATTTTTTTAGTTACCAACCTTGCCTTGCCCGTGTTTCTGTATCCAAAAGCTCTGCCACTTGCATATACACCTCACAATGCGGATCTAACCTCAAAGTCAATCATCCGTTCTTTGTTGGATTATAAAACGCTGTTAAAATCGATTCTCACATAGTCATTTAACAGGATACGTAACACTCTGTAAGAACGAGACGGAATCAACTACAACAAGCACTACTACTACAACGACTACCACTAGCGCAAAGACTACGTCGACCAGCACCACCGAGGCCCCGCCGGAAGCCAGGTCCAAGGACACCTCCACCGAAGACAAATTAAAAAAGTGCGTGTCAATTTGCGACTAACGCGAAAGTTGTCGGTGACAGCTATCGCGATAATCGGAAATAACAAATGACAAGTGTCTTTTTATTCCTTATAAATCATAATTTTATAAGCGCAACATTCATATTTACTATATGTTAATACTATTACAGATCGGCACTAAGGACAGGACAACAGGAACAACGGAATAAAATGGTAACGAATGCTTTTTTTGTATAGTTCTAAATTTTGACCATTTCCTTTTATTTTTTTTCAATTACAGATACAAAAACTAAGAAACAAAATGAGGAGGAGGCATAAAAAACAGCCTATGGAAGATTTCATGGACACATTTCATCCTGAAATATCAAATACTAATGATCTAAATCCACAAAATTCTTTACCGTTTAGAACAAACCCAATATTCGAAGGTGGCTCACCGGTAGATGATGTAGATTTTAAATATCTTTCTCAGCTTATTCATAAAATAGACCTCAATCAAACCAACCCTGAAGTAATGTTGAAATCTAATCATCAATCGATTGATTTTCCTACTCTCAATTCGCCATTAAGACGTAATTTTATGCGTCCCAAATATGTGCAATTAAATTCGAAAATAAATAGACCTGCTTCAAAAGCTGATGATGTTACTGACACATATTACAGTAATTTGGGGAAGCAAATAGCATCCTTAATAAGAAATGTAGATATCGACGGTCAACGAGAAATTAATATTGCAATAGAACAAGATAAAGAAAAAAATCCTTTAGACACGATATTTGATGAAAATCGTTATGCTCCAC